>JASCZW010012279.1:0-29054 GCA_034211315.2 Aedes japonicus
GAGGAGAAATTTAAAAGGCCGTCTGTTAAAATGCATATTTCTTGCAGGCGCGTAAAATTTCCCATCGTCTAATTCCGAGCAAAAGGAAGCGTAAAAAACGAAATTGTTTGTAATCTTTCATGCGCCGTACAATAATGTTTGCAATTTTTCATACAATAGACTAGATTCAGGCGTTATCTGGTGGTTCATGTCCTTGGGTACGAAAGTGACCCCGTTGGCTTTGTACCACTCCATGATAATATTTGAATAGTCAGAACGAAGCTAGATCCGGCCCGAAGATCGTAGGGTCCTTGTTGAATGTTACGCCGACGAAGAGAGAAGAGAATAATTCCGAGATTTTAAATATAGGTTATATTTAAATATCCTGTGAGAAAAATTACATAATTTAGGTTGAGGTTACAGGTTTACGAGATAGCTTTCTGACACTTACGTTTAGTCAATCCTCTTCCAGTCAATTTTTCTTCTGCTTACTACCTTGGACCAGCTTAGCTGTTACGACTAAGAAAAGATACGCTCAATAAATTGAACCATTTAAAATACTTTAATTATGTTCAAATGTAGTTTGCTTCGTAGGTTACAAACAATTATCTCTAAGTTCAAGAATGTATTATCACATAATCTTGAATATTATAAGTTGGATTTTAACAACTAGTAATAAGATTGAATTAATAATTCTCACTTCTGGTGTAGTAACTAATTAATTTAGAAATCATAAAAACTACTTAATGCTTCACTGCACGGTTTTCGCTCTATCACCTACAAAACGTATCTGTCATCCAAATCATTGGCGTACTGCGTACATAATATAGGGGTATGGATATCTTAGAGCGACACAACACCGAGCGACGTAACAGTCCTCGTGTTGCTTCAACAGAGGAAGCAGACGCTTCTGTAGACACTCCTTGAGGTAGATCTCCCCGTTTACAGTCGGTAGTCACGAACGGCGCACTCCGTTTACCACTTGAGCAAATCGCTTGCCAAATTATGTATTTCTTGGCAAACTTTGAAAGTTTCTGCTTCTTTACTTCCTCCGGAACATCAAGCTTGTGCTGGGCGGTGAAGGACAGTAGCTCCAGAAGCTGCCTGAAGTCTGCATTGACATACGTCTCATCATCCATCATGAGACAGTCATGCTTCGTCAGTATCTGGGTGTACAGTTTCCGGACTCGTGACTTTACCACCGTACTTTGTACGTATGCAGCCCCTCCCGGTCCTTGGCTCTCTGAACGAAAGATTTCGACAGATTCACCTTTTTGGCCACATCCCTGACCGCAGCATTTGGATTCCGCTTAATGCTATCACGACACGCTTGTGATCCTGATCACTAATAGAACATCCATTCTGACCGCATTTCTCGTTCTGTTCGATGCTCAGAGTTTCGTAGTATCGCTTAAGGCCTGTACTCGAAAAATTGCACCATGTTTGTCCGTGGGAAAAATTGATGAAAATCTGGGTATAACGAGTTAAGTGAATTGCTTACATGTGCAAAATTGCATAACAATCGGTTCAGTGGTTATTGAGATGACATCGAAATAAGAAGAAAATCGCCGGAGAATTTTGCGCGCCGTCATGGAAAATCTGACTGCGACCAGGAGATGGGAATCACCCATACAACTGCGTCTCGGGTGGTAAAATCGTTTAAGGAGTCCCAGACGACCGAGCGGCGGGCTGGAAGTGGAAGAAAATCGAAACCCTGTGAAGGCGCGGAAGATGATGGATTATTTCAAGCGTAATCCGAACCTTTCGATTCGCGACGCGGCTCTGAAGGCAAAGTGTTCCGCCTGGTTCGTTCAGCAAACCATAAAACGAACTGGGCTTCGTGTATTCAAGGTCCGCAAGGCACCGAACCGGCTTGATCAATAAAACACGGCGGCCAAATTCCGCGCACGGAAGCTTTATCGGGAGTGGTTAACGAAACCGATGTGTGTGGTTATGGATAACGAAACCTACATCAAGGCAGACGCAAAGCTGATACCGGGGCTGGAGCTCATGATAAAAATACAACTAAATAAAGCACTCTGATCTTCTTCTACCCAAATTTGAAGAGAAAATTCCTTTTTGATAATTTTTAGATCGTTCTTTCAAGGTGACGAGCTATGTTGCTCAGGGGGCTAAAAATAACACTAATAAAGAAAAAAAAAGCGTTTTCCGTGATGGATTGATGGGGGACATCCTTTATCTTCGTGCGCTGATCAATTTGCTGTTTTCAGTCAAGTTTCGTTACACCACGTTCAGTCATCTTCTGCAATTTGGACACCGGGACGCACACTTGCCCTAAGCATCAAGGGAGCCCCTATTCCTCTCATCACGGTCGTTGCTAGAAATCAGCAGTCGTCCCCCGGTCCGGCGTTTGAGTTGGAAGACGAGGTCTTCCGAACTCCGATTCGAAGCAAATACACTGTTATCTCGAACAATTCGTGCACTGATCAATTCGCCGTTTACAGTTAACCTTCATCAACCCAACGTCACATGATCTATGAAAATTGGCGACTCGAATCTGCTGCCAGACTGACAGTGACCAACGTTAACGAAACAACACCGCTAGCAATCAGCAGCGATCACAGCCGCTTACGAACCTCGTCTAATACCGCTAACTCCTCCGTGACCTCTCATCGTATGGTTGGTAGCTATCTCAGTGTGCACGGACTGCAAGTTTAGTACCAGAATGTCAGCGGTATGAACTCTAGTCTAGTCCAATACTCCCTCGCTAGCTCGGACTGTTCGTACGACATAATCGTCCTTGCTGAGATATGGCTCAATGATAACACTTCCTCCATAGCTGCTTTTGGTTCGTCTTACAAGGTATTTCGGTGTGACTGAAGTGCACTAAATAGTCGAAAGGTTTTTGGTGGAGGCGTTTTGAATGCTGTGCGTTACGGCCAAGAATCTCACATTGAAGAAAACGAATCTTGGAAGTCGGCGGAGTAAGTTTGGATCTCGTTGAATCTCAAGCATCATACCCTGTATGATGATTTCATAAATGTGCAACTTCAGTCAGTTGAACAAATTTCTGGAAATGCCTCCTTTAGAGACGAAATCGTAATAATCGGGGATTTCAACCTACCCGGTGTCAAATGGCGGCGTGGACTCGGCAGCTTCCTTTATCCCGACCCTTCTCAAAAGCGCATCCACGTGAGGTTAGCTTAGATGCTTCATCATTATTCCGTTCCATCCTTACGTCAGAATAACAACACCAGTCGAAAACACCAGTCAATAGCATAACGGAACCATTACGTGACACTAAACCATCGATACAAACAGCTGGCTCGGACGCTGCTTCTCCAGCCCACCAACGCAAGCTGGCCAACGCTATAATGCACTACTACTACTGCTACTACTATACTACTACTACTACTACTACTACTACTACTACTGCTACTACTACTACTACTGCTACTACTACTACTACTACTACTACTACTACTACTACTACTACTACTACTACTACTACTACTACTACTACTACTACTACAATAACAGACGGGAGTTGGGGAAGGCAACAAGACACCCTTAAATAATCAATGTTACAAATAATACAGAAGTTAATACGGACCGAATAATCGGCAAAGACCAAGGCGACGAAATAAGAACGGCGATTGGAGACGTGGAACATGGAACTGCAAATCGCTCTGCTTTCCTGGCTGCGATAGGATAACCTACGATGAACTCAACCACGTAACTTCGAAGTCGTAGCTCTGCAGGAGGTTTGCTGGACAGGACTGAAGGTATTGGAAAAGCGGACATCGAACGGTACTTTTACCAGAGTTGTTACCAGAGCTAGTGGTACCTATGTGGTGCTGGGAAAAATGCGTCCAGGCGTGATTGGATGGTTTCCGATCAATGCGAGAATGTGCAAGCTGAGGATCAGGTCGTTTGTTCAACTCCAGCATCATCAGCAAACCTGTCCTCACGATGCGAGACCTGATGACAAAAAAGCAGCGTTCTACGCGCAGTTAGAGCAATGTATGAAGGCTGCCAGCGCGGATTGACATGAACGCTCAGGTAGGACGGGAGGCAATGTACAGACCGGTAACAGAGCCAAACAGACTGCATACCGCAACGATAACAGTCAACGATGCGTGAACTTTGCGGCCTCCCTTGTTTTAGTAGTCCAAAATACCTTCTTCCCCATAAAGACATCCACAAAGCCGTGGAGATCACCTGACCAACGAACAGATTAAATCTCGACCATGTTCTTATCGACAGGAGATTCTTCACCTATATCATCAACGTTGCACTTACGGCAGCTGCGAATATAGACTCGGGCCACACCTAGTTGCTGTATGTATGCGCTCAAAACTCTCGACGGTGTACAACGACCTAACATTGAGCTACTACGGGAAACCTAAATTGCTCAGAAACACGCGCAACAACTACAAGAAGCCCTACCTACGAAAGAGCAGCTTAGCACAGCTACTCTTGAGGAGGGCTGGAAAGAAATTCTAACCGCCATTGGTAGCACTGCAATAGTCCAGATGGAAAATCGGAGCTGTGAAGCAATGGAAGCACTGTACCGTGCTAACAACACTCGCAAATTCTACGAGAAGTTAAACAGCTCGCGCAAAGGCTACGTAGCCGATGTGTGCAGCGACCTGGAAGGCAACAGGAGAGTGTGAGGTGATTGAAAAGTGGAAGTAGTACTTTGACGACCACTTGAACCATAGACTAACTCTAAGACCAGTAGGTCCCATACAAAAACGATTTTTTTCTTGGCTCAGTCAGTACTAGAACATCGTCCCAAGCTCGGTCCCAAGCTCAATAATGCACCTCTTATAATGAACTCACATGAACACACTCTCAAATACTCTATCAAAATAACACAGCAAATCAAAACAAAGGCGCAAATATGTATAACAAGGTGCTGGCTTCAAGGTGTAATTCGGACCAAGGGGTTCTACAACAGTGAACCAATTTCAAATCGCTAGTTACATATTGATTGTTGCTTGAACGGCACTGTTACAGCGAACGAAAGTGGCACGGTAACAAATCTAGGAACACGCACAGAAGATGACAGGATCCCGACCCCAATCCTTCAGGAAGTTGAGGAGGAACAACAAAGCTGCTGGAGTAGCCCAACTCCCAAGCGAGCAGTACAGGCTAGAGCGCTCAACTGGGTAATTACCAAGATTTGGGAGAAGGAGTGTTTACCGGAGGGTTGGATGGAAGGAATAGTGCAATTATCGTACAATAACGCTACTGAGCGCCATCTACAAGTTGCTCTCCCAAATTTTATGCCACCGCCTGTCAGTGGGGCAATTGCAAAGGAGTTCGTGGGGCAATACCAAGCGGGGTTCATGGGTGCCTGCGCTACTATGGACCAGATTTTCGCGATTCGGCAAGTGCTGCAGAAATGTCACGAATACAACGTGCCCACACATCATCTTTTCATCGATTTAAAATCAGCTTATGATACAATCGATCGAGACCAGCTATGGCAGATTATGCGCGAATATGAATTTCCGGAAAAACTGACGTGGTTGGTCAAAGCCACGATGGATCGAGTGATGTGGGTCGACCGAGTATCATGGTCACTCTCGAGTCCCTTCGAATCTCGGAGAGGTTACGGCAAGGTGATGGATTTTCGTGTTTGTTGTTTAACATTGCATTGGAGGGTGTGATTCGAAGAACTGTCCAATTATTTGGTTTCGACGACGACGTTGATATCGTAGCACGTAACCATGAGACGATGGCGGAAACGTACATCAGACTTAAGGCTGAAGCTGGTAGGATTGAGTTTGTCATTAATGCGTTGAAAACAAAATACATGAAGGGAAGAGGCTCTCGAGAAGACAATGTTAGCCTCCCACCACGAGTTCAGATCGACGGTGATGAAATCAAGGTAGTAGACGAATTCGTGTTCCTGTGGTCATTGGCGACCGTCAATAACGACACCAGCAGAGAGATATAAAGGCGCATTATGGCTGGCAATCCTACCTACTTTGGACTCCGAAGGACGAAGTTGACCATCTACAAGACATTAATTGGACTGGTAGATCTTTACGGCTACCATGTTACCTCGTTAGCTCAGGAAATTTAGGAACCGGGTCGATTAAACGCTTGTTTCTCTCACACACAATGATGATCCTTTTTATGTCCGGCCAGAACTACTGCAAACTTCCACCCACCAATGACTGTTAAGTAAACAGTGAACCCACGGGGTTGTAGTCGTGTAGATGCCCCAAAGTTGAAACCCTCCTTCTTTCCTCCTTCTTCAGCATTTCAAGCTTATTGTTTGCTCTCAACTTCACTGTTCTAGATGCGCTTCCACAGTTATTAATTGAGAGCTTTCGATGCTAGGTACCATTTTTGCATTAAGTATGATTGTGTGACAAAGTACAATCATACGCTATGCCTAGGGAGTCGAGAAATTTTCCCTAACGAAAAATTCCTAGACCAGACCGGGAATCGAACCCAGCCACCTCCAGCATGGTGTTGCTTTGTAGCTACGCCTTTACTGACTGAGCTAAGGGAGGACCCAAAGTTTCAATCCGCTCTGTTCAGTTAACTCCGAAAAAGGCGAAGGATGTTTGCTTCTTTCTGAGCACGAAAAAGTGAAGAACCGATGAGAAAGTGGACGAACCATAACCAGGGCTCGTTCTAATTAGGTTGGCAACGATAGGTACATTTTAAAAGATTATTTATTTTGTGACGTTCATTGGTTAGGGTACTTGTTGTTTTCGGTGAAGACTGTTGGTGTTGTTGTTGTTTCGTTCGTTGTTGTTGCCGTTGTTGATACTGTTGTTGTTGTTGTTGTTGTTGTCGTTGTTGATGCTGTGGCTGTTGTTATTGCTTCTTTGTTGTTATTGTTGTTGTTGTCGTAATCTCTGTACACCGGCTGGGTGGTGGTAGCCGTTGTTGCTACTGTTGCGTTCGAAACTTGTGCCGATAGCGTTGCTGTCGATGTTGGTGCTGATTTTTCGCACCTTCACCATGTAATTGAGCAATGGTGGTGGCGAGGAAGAAGTGGATGGAGGTGGCAGTGCATTTAGATACCCACACAATGGGCCTCGGTTCCGGTGACAATGGCAGTCGTTCTCATCACGCAATGGCGGTTGGTGTCGTCCGACTCACCAAGGATTCTCTTGCCGCCGACGCTAGAATGGAAAACAAAAAAGGCCCACTCCTTGGGCCTGAACACCAGCATTACTTGCCCTACCGTGACGTCACATCTCCACCTTTTCTAATTATACCGCAACAAGTATAATTACCCTTTTCAATCTTTATCTCTCCTATCTCTTCTACGAACTAGGAAACCCTAGATTCTAATACTCCACTTTCTTCTTTTTTTCACAATCATAATCAAATTCGGAGAGCAAAATTTAAGTCGCACACTTCACCGTTTCGTGATTCAGACCAGACAGACAACGATATTCAAACCCCGGAACTACTTACTCAGTAAAGAGCCGAACAAGCGTGAACACAAAAACCCGAAGTTTGACGTCTCTTTTCTGTTCATCCCCGCGTGTTCATTGCTACCCGGGAGCGACACCTGTGGATGGGGTTTTACACCAGGGCAGGGAAATATTTTGCCCTTTAGTTCACACTGCCGGATATACGTGGCCCTCAAAGGTGAATCGTGAGATTGGAACACGATCAACTCACTTGCCAAGCTAACAAGACGAGGCCTCTGTTCCAATGTGTTATTTCTATGTGTTTGTTTTTGTTAAAAAGGGGTTGTTATGGGAAATTGGAATTTTGGTATTGTGGCGGAGCCAACAAGTTAACACCATGGAACCAACGGTTACAACCAAAAATGGACCCTGCTAGTGGAGGATCAACGCGCCCTCGGTGTCTTTGAACGGAAGGTGTTGCGTTGAGTGCAGATGGAAGACGGAACGTGGAGGTGGCGAATGAACCACGAATTGCACTAGTTGCTGGGAGAACCTCCAACGTACACATCGCAAAAATCAGTCGACTACGATGGGCTGGGCATGTCGTAAGAATGTCGGACGACAGCCCTGTTTTTTTTTTTTTTTTTTTTTTTTTCTCTGTTCGGGACATAAACCACTGATGACCAGTAATTTGATCGTATTGTAGTATATCCCGTGTCCTTTGTTTAGTAATGTCGATTTACCTCAATCACTATTGAGAAATGATGAGGTATTCGGTGTTGATACTAGTTGTCATTGTTTGTTTTGTTGGCAATGAATCAAATTTTATTGAAAGTTTCGCTATTTAAACCCTTTGAGGAGTGAGAGCACTCTTCAAAGGCGCGCCCTTTATCAGTCAAAACCAGATTCATTACAAAGAAAACAAACAATAACGCCGATACTGACCATGCATCAGAACCCTAGTCATAATCCAATTCAAACTATTGAACATCAAACAGACAATGAAATTCACATAAATGAAGACTAACTATGTTTTACTTATTCTAAGCTCATCCTCGCACAATTGCAAAACAGAGTATTGTCACTTTTCATAAGACATAAAATGTAATAGGACTTAAAATATGTTCCTCTGACTACAAATAACAAATATGTTCCCTAGTTTGAATTAATTCGGACTAGGGTTCGGTGGTAGATCTGATACTCCCGTAACGCACCACGAAAAGGTGATCTACCAGCGTTACGGGTCACAGCCCTGTTAAAATGGTCCTGTCTCGAAAACGAACCGACGGGTACAAAAAGAAGAGGTGCGCAACGAGCAAGGTGGATTGATCAGGTTGAAGGCAACCTGCGGACTCTCCGCAGACAGCGAGAGCTAGCGAGGTACTGCCATGGACCGATTACAATGGAAACAACTTCTGTGTACAGCAGAGGCTACAACCTTGGTGTGATACTCGACGATCAACTCATGTTCAAACCTCATATGTCCAAAATCATAACAAAACCCAAGTAACAATTTCAGTTCTATTCCAGCCGTATAGCACTCCTCCCGGCTTTGTTGATGAAACTACATTCAAAACTGTTATGTCCACCAACACCTCCTATGTGCATCTTTAACGCCAAAATGTGTACAAAGTGGCCCACTCTATAGGCGGTTGTGAAAACAAATTAATTAAAACCTTTACAAGACCATAAAGATTTTGAAAATGTTCTAGTGAAAGATGTTATGACCACTTGAGAACCTTCATAAAACCTAATGGCCACAATCAAAACCAGTGTAGGGCCGAATGGCCACAGCTGTCAAACTTCACGGCGATATCGTGGTTGGTTTTTGTTGTTCTGCTTTGCTCGATTCTCTGTTCTTCTGATTCATTCAACAGTAAATAATGTTTTAGAAAAAAGTTCAAGTGTTGCAGGAGATTATGTTTGAAGCAAAATATATGAAACAAATTGAGTTTTCTATAGCGTATTCTATTAGCGAGTTAACAACAACAAAAACAAAATTGTCAGAAATATATTCGATAAATTAATCAAGAAACTTCTGAAAATTGATGGAATTCAATAAGGTTATCTAAACGAATATCGAAGTTTGTCTCAGATCTACAGTTCAATTGTATTGCATTTAAAATTTGGTGTATTTATTTTTCCACATTTCAATTATTTCAAATATTTCAATATGGCGATTGCAAGAAATCACAGTTTTGCCAAAAAGCCAATTTATCTTAGCAATGGCTACTATTAAACTATCTAGTCGCTTGGTAGCTTTCTTCAATGCCAATTAGCCATTCAATGCAGTTACTGGAGGCAAAATGGTTTTAAAATGCTTTTTCAACTGACCATATTAAGATAATATGAATGAGTCTTAAAATGGCATTTCAAAACAGCATTTCATGAGTTTATAAAGTCAAAATAAAACCTTTGATAGGAGTAAAAAGAATTTTAGAAGTCAAGGTTTTAAGATCGTTGTAAAGAAGCTGTGTAGGTTCTTAAAAACCTGACTAAAATTTGAAACCTATTGGCATATCTTGCTGCCATAATAAAACGGAATTGATTTCTAGTGGCTTTTATAAAACTTTAGTAAAACTTAATAAAGTTGGAGCGTTTTGGCAATGTTACTTGGGAAGCTTCCCGAAATCTCGGCATTATTTTTCATTTCGTGTGGCTAAAGAATTTCGAGACGTGTGCTGCCTTTAGTCGTTGTACTGTTCGTTGGCGAGGTCCACCTTGGAATATGGCCTTGGGTGAAAGGGTCCCTTCCGAATAACGAGAGTCGCTGCCTTATGGACACTCTTCAAATTCGTCGTAAAGCCGCGAAGGCACTTATCGACGCGGATTTGCTGTCTGATCGAATAGACTGTCCTTCGCTGCCTGCTGACATTCCACTCAAGTTCGTAGCCGTATCTAACGAAACACCTCCCTCCTTAGAGTTCCACACAGGGAACCGTCCAAGGAACAAATTCTTGAGTGATTGCTTTGCACCGTGCCTTTTATTGTGTGTCGTCTGTTTAAAAAATGTCACGGAACTAAGGCTTACTTCATTTAGAATTGAAACAAACTTTTGCTCATATTGTGTCGCTCCTGGTGGACGGATTTGGAAGTTCTTGGCGCCCACGTGTCGGGAATTTTGTCAGCTTCACGTATGTATTTTTGACATTCCGCAAATCGACTGTACTTTGTAAACAATCAACATGGAAGCCGAAAGAAAGGAAAAAATTGTGCACAGTTATTTGGAAAATCCATTGTGGCCTGCATCTAGGCTAGCTAAACAGCTGAAATTGCCCAGAAATACCGTATGGCGCGTTATCAAACGGTATAGGAAACATTGACGACGATTCGTAAGCCTCAACCCAATCGTTGGAGTGGAACTGTCGACCGGAAACTGCGCGGTAAGATTTTGAAGACGAATAAGAGGAATCCCAATCTGTCGGACCGTGATTTGGCCAGAAAATTCGGTGCTGCCCATAGTACTGTGAGGAGAACTCGACTCCGGGAAGGAATCAAGTCGTATCGAGCTAGCAAACAGCCAAATCAAACCATAAAACAGAATAGTGTGGCCAAAATCCGTGCTCGGCCGCTATACGACCAGGTGCTGACCAAGTTCGACGGGTGTCTTCTGATGGACGATGAAACCTATGTCAAGGCTGACTTCGGGCAAATCCCAGGTCAAAAATTTTACTTGGCAACGGCTCGGGGGGATGTTCCAGCCAAATTTAAATTTGTTTTTGCCGACAAATTTGCACGAAAATTCATGATTTGGCAGGGCATTTGCAGCTGTGGCAAAAAAAAACGAAAGTTTTCGTTACAAATAAGACAATGACGTCGGAACTATACCAAAAAGAGTGTCTCCAAAAACGAATTTTGCCGTTCATTCGATCCCACGACCACCCCGTAATGTTTTGGCCAGATTTGGCAAGCTGTCATTACAGCAAAGTCGTTCAAGAATGGTATGCAGAGAAAGGGGTCCAGGTTGTTCCGAAAAACCTTAACCCACCCAACTGCCCCCAGTTCCGCCTTATTGAGAAATACTGGGCAATCATGAAGAGGAGACTCAAGGCAAAGGGAAAGGTTGTCAAAGACATCAATCAGATGAAGACCTGGTGGAATAAGATAGCTAAAACGATGGACGAAGAAGGTGTGCGCCGCCTAATGAGCCGTGTTACAGGAAAAATTCGAGAATTCCTTCGAAACCGTGACGAATAATTTTATCCGTATTTTTTCTTAAAAGTATGAAGAAAACGCTACATTTGTATAAAAAAAGATCTTGAATTTAATAATAAATAACTGAAATACAGGCAATTGTTTTTGTTCCAATTCTATCTGAAGCAAGATTTAAACAAGAAAAGAGTTTTCTTTAGCGTTAAGATCGTTTTTATTAATCATTTGGACACCACCAAATTAGTCTGTTGATTATTTAATCGAATAAAGAAATTAAAATTGAAATCATCAAGTTCAATCCATTTAGATTCTACGTACTGATAAAATCAAAAAGTTTCCGATATTTTATAATGATCAATCGGGTAAAATATCATGAAATTTTTTAAAACAAACTGCAAGGAACTTTGCACAAGAGATCATTTTAACTGTATCAGATTTCTAATCAAATTATTTGAAAACCCATAGAAAAAAGAAAGAAAAAGAAACCAAATCACTGCTTCGAGCGGAGGGAAGCGTCTCACAGCGTGACAGAATCGCATAAACCACAATTGGATTGAAATTTTGATTACTTGCGGCCAGCTTCGTCGTTTCGTGTTAAATCATGATTCGAGTCGATTGTTCCGAACAGCTCTTATCAGATGATCCACTTACCGGTCGGCCATCCGCCGATTCGAATTTCCCCTCCCATTATGCGGCGTTTGTGCGTTTCGCTAAATTAAGGCCAATTTTCGGTGCACCGCCAAGCCCCAAGTGTGGAGAAGTCCGAAGGCCGACATTTTTTTTTCTTCTTCTCTTTAAATCAAAAAGTGACGACGAACGCAGGCCAGGCCAGGACCAGACAAATCAATTCCGGTCCGGCGAGCGGAAAAAAAAGAAGAGAAGTAATTTGTTTGATAAATATGGCGCAAAATTAATTTATTAAATGATGTTTACTTCCTTCTTCGCGTTGCTTTGCTTGCTACTCTCTCGCCAGCGCCGACTTTTCACCCGTTTTCCATGTCTGTTATTAGCTCTGTTTTTGTTTGGGTGGTATTTCCACCCATCGGGGATGGTTGCGTGTTTTTTTTTCTTCTGCGGAATTTCGGGTTGAAATGCAAAAGGCGCAGCAGACAAGGTGAGTCAGGAAGGAGGTGAGGTTGTAAACAAAACCGAAAGCAATTTCTCACATGATTTGGTTGGAGGATCTTACAGGCAATTACAAATGTAACGCAGCTACCGGGCGATAAGAGCTCGGTAGGCCGGTGGCGGGGTTTATGTTTTCGTCAGTAGGCTTTGGTGGTTAATTTTGCAGCTCGGTAATCGGTGCGTCGGTCGGAGCCAAGTTGGAAGTTGCTTCTTCGAGGGCAGTCGAATTCGTAGCAGAAGAGCAGTGCAGATCAGGTGGGATTTTTTTTCGGAGCAAATGCTTATTTCCTGGTGCAAGATTAGCCCGAAAATGGTGGGTGTTGTGTTGGAAATAGGAAATCTTCAATTAGGGTTAGGAGGTGATACTTTGATGGTATCGATGGTTGGGTTATTGTTTCGCGGTAATGAAGGGAACTGATTTTTGTTCGACAGGTGATGGATGTTTAGGATGAAAAACGCTGGTTTCAGGAAACATTTTTTCCCGTCGAATGAAAACCACAGACACGTGGTACATGACTTTCTCCGTGCGTTGAATACTAGCCGGGCTCATACTCGACGCGCATGCTTCGTGTTATTTGTTTTTTTCTCTCTACATTATTTCATGTCAAGTATAATAAGCTACCGACATTACACAAAAATTGTAGGCACGAGGTAAGCAGAAAATGGGCCAAACGACCTAACCGTCAATTGGTCACCGTCGAAGGTCCATCACGTGCTCATGATGTGTGTGTGTGTGGCCGTAACAGGCTGTCGAGCGGTGAGATTACTTTACGTAAATCGATACCCATTGGCAGTGTGGTTAAGTTTGATTTTTCCTTCAATTTGGTGCTCTGTAAGTTGGATCACAATTTGTTTTTTTCATTTTTGCAATTATTTCAATTGACGATCATGTGGATGGCTATTGAGACTTAGTTCGTAGTAGAGAGTCTTGTGATGTTATTTTGATCACTTCGCAGGTGTCTTTTGCCGCACGCCGATCATTTCTTTGATCATGACAGGCCAAAAGTAGTCCAACTGAATCTTTATGGCACAAAAAACTTCATTTGAAGCAATTGATAACACACGCAAGGAGCAACGCTGCTATGCAATTAAGTGACTGTAGGCTACCAATGATGAATGGAAAATCGGGAAATCGCCTTTGTGAGTCACGAGACCGTCAGCTGCAATATGGATGACAATAACAAAGTGGGGCAAGATTTACCACAAAAGTTCAATTCAGTGGATGCAGTGGTTCTACGCTCAACAAAAAATAAACAAAATGAGAATGTGCGACTCAAGATTATGTTCTTGGAAATCACATGAATGTTTTTATTCTCATACTAGCTGATCCCGGTGCGAGCGTTGCTACGCCTGCAACTAAATGAATGAACATTAAATAGATGACGCTTTTTTTTAATGAGTTTTTTTTTTTTTGAATAAAAAGGACTTCAAACTTCTATCAGAACATTCTTCTTACCCAGACAATACACAGTTTGTGGCTTAGTAACCTGGATAATTCTCAACATTTCTTGCATTCAAAAAACCCCGCATACCATTTTTGATTTTATTTACTTGAATAGTTATCGAGTTATGCAGAAAATTGCGTTTCATTTATGTGAGAGCCCAATCACTACCCCCCCTTCAGAAGTTGGAAGAGTCTCAATGACCATAAAAACATTTCTCTTCAAAAACCTCCATATGGCAAATTTGGTTCCATTTGCTGGATTGGTTCTCGAGTTATGCAAAAAATTGTAGAAGGAGATGTTCGCTCATCACCATGAGGCACCAAGAGTGAACATTAATGTTTTTGGCTAGAATGAAAGATGTGAAGAGAAAGTGTGGAAAGTTCCGTCAGAGTACGGCAGGTAGGAAATCTAACAGATGTTTTGAAAAATGAGCGAAAGGGCATGTATCCAATGGTACTCGAACCATGGACGTCAATCTTTGCCTAACATCCCACTGCGGGGTAGGTTGTAGCGACGGAACAAGTCCGCCACTTCAACAGGCAAAAATTGACGCATTGAAAGACGCTCATGTACCACTGTGGCTTGTATAGTTATTCTAGCGATCTATTGTGTGCACTCTGTTTATTGATGCGCACATTGGAGAGGAACTCTCTCCTTTTTTGGTTTTGTTTTGATTCGCAACGACTGACGATCACTATCGTTACTCCTCGCACGGAGAAGACATAACATAACAATTAATGCAAAAATTTCATTTATATAGAATCCTCCTCCACTTTTAGAGAAGCGGAGGGGTCTCATATCATCATAGAAACATTTCTCTCCTTCAAAAACCTCCATATGCCAAATTTGGTTCCATTTTCTTGATTAGTTCTCGAGTTATGGATAAATTTGTGTTTCTGTTTATATGGGAGCCCCCCCCCCGCTTCCAGAAAAGGGAGGGCTCTCAAATTAGCATTGAAACAGTATTCATCTACAAAAACCTCCACATGCCAGATTTGGTTCAATTCGCTTGATTAGTTCTCGAGTTATACAGAATATTGTATTTCATTTGTATAGGAGCCCCCTCTTTCAGGGCGAAAAGGAATCTGAAACCATCATAGAAACCTTTCTTGCCTTTGAAACTTCACACATGCTTAATGTGGTTTCTTTTGCTTGGGGTCTCAAACCACCGTAGAAACATTTCTTGCCTACAAAACCTCCACATGGCATATTTGGTTCCATTTTTTTTATTAGTTCTTGAGTTATGAAGAAAATAGTTTTTCATTTGCATGGGAGCCCCTTTTCTAAAGGCGGGTGGGGTGTCGGACTGAGATCCTTTTCAGGACCCAAAAACCCACTGCATACAAATTTGCATAGCAGTAGGATAGTTCTCATGGTTGGTTTAAATTTGTGTTTAATTTGTATGAGAGCCCCCCTTTTAGAGGGAGGAGGGGCTTTGAACCACCATAAAAAAAATTCATGCCTTAAAAAATTCGTTCATTCCAAATTTGGTTCCATTTGCTTGATTAGCTCTCGAGTTATGCAGAAATTTATGTTCCATTTTTGTTTGAGAGCACCCCCCCTTCCTCCTCATATGACGGAAGAGTCTCAAATCACCATAGAAACATTTCCCTCCTTCAAAAACTTCCACATGCGAAATTTGGTTCCATTTCTTTTATTAGTTCTCGAGTTATGCAAGGATTTGCGTTTCATTTGAATAGGTTCCCCCCTTTCAGAAAGGGGACGGGGTCTCAAATCAACATAGAACAATTTTTTGTCTTCAAAACCACCACATACTAAATTTGGTTCCATTTGCTTGATTAGTTCTCGAGTCATGCAGAATAGTGTATTTCATTTTAATCGGAGCAACCCCCTCCTAAGGATGGGAAGGGGTCTCAAACTAACATAGAAACATTTTTTGTCTTAAAAACCACCACCTGCTAAATTTCGTTCCGTTTGCTTGATTAGTTCCCGAGTTATGCAGAATATTGTGTTTTTTTGTATGAGAGCCCCCTTTATGACGGGGAGGGTTCTCAAGCTACCATAAAAACCTTTTTTGCCTTCAAAAACTCACACATGCTAAATTTGGTTTCTTTGGCTTGATTAGTTCTCGAGTTGTGTAGAAATTTGTATTTCATTTGTATGGAGCCTCCCTTTTCAGTGACAGGAGGGTTTCAAACCATCATTAGATTATTCTCCGGCCCCAAAAAATCTCTGCATACAAAATTTCACGCCGATCGGTCCTTCCGCTCGCGAGTTAAATCGTGACAAAGAAACCCCAACTCATTTTTATTTATATAGATGATTATTATTGCATGTCCATTAATTAAATTACTTGGTATTCCATTAAGAGCATGGATTGGCAAGATAAACATTAAAGGCATCATTTATTTGTTAGTATTTCAGCATTGCATTAACCCTAAATGGCACTTATGAACTTCTACTACTACTACTATAAATAGCTATCATTTCCATAAAAGACTGACATGCGGTTAATAGCAGAATATTTCTGTTTAGCAGCAATATTCCAAGTAACAATTTTAGTTTTATTTCATCCGTATAGCACTCCTCCCGGCTGTGTTAATAAAGCTACATTCAAAACTGTTTTGTCCACCAACACCTCCTTTATGCTTCTTTAAAACCGAAATCTGTACAAAGTGGCCCACAAGTTAATAAAACCTCTATAAGACCATTCCGATTTTGAGAATGTTCTAATGAAAGATGTTATGGCCGCTTGAGAACCTTCATAAAACCTATTGGCTGCCATCAAAGCCAGCATGGGGCCAAATAGCCACGGCTGTCAAACTTTACGGTAATGTCGTGGTTCGTTTTTGTTGATCTGCTTTGTTCGATTCTCTGCTCTTCTGATTCATTAAGGTATAAATAATATCTAGGAAACATATCCTAGTGTTGTTGTTTTGTGATAGCAAAATATCAGCAACAAGTTGAGTTTTTTTACAGCGTACCTTGCTTCAAATCATATGCTTATTTAAATTTATGGTGAAATTATGCTAGTTTATAACAACAAAAACAAAATCAAAACAAATATGTGCGATAAATGAATCTTAAATTTCCTGACAAATAATGGAATTCAATAAGGTATTCTAAAAAAATGCCAAAATAGGTCTTCGATCAACAGTTCATTTGCATTAAATTTAAAATTTGGTGCATTTTTTTCCACATTTCTATTATTTCCTACATTCCAATATGATTGGAAAAAATCATAGTTGCCAAAGAGCCAACTTGTGTTCGCAATGACTACTGTTCGGAACGAGATCAGAAACTCTGTATTTTCCCAGCAGCTTTTCTAGCAGCTAAAACTTATTTTTTACTTACTAACTTGTATGTATTTAAGATGTAACATTTACTTACAAGAAGAAGTTTAATTCTGTAACCCTAGTGCTGCGGACAATGGATTTTGTGTGATTCGTTCCTAGCCTAAGTTCAAGTTATATTATTTAGTTTCATTGTAATTTTAGTCATACTCACAATAGTTTACGTATTTTAAGATCAGAACTATGTCAAATAAGTATAGATAAATTGGATAGCAAAATTTAATTCGATTTAAGATAGATTTAAGCCAAAGTTTTTGATAGACACTAGAAGATGAAATAAATTTAGTTAACTTCTTAATTTTTAACTTCATGTTGTAAATATAAGTTTTAAAAGTATTTTTCTGAAACTAAGTTCACTACTTTTAAGAAAAATTTAACTTTAATAAATATAACAATCTTTAAGGTTCCCCTAACTGCGTATTGTCGTTGTGATCTAGTGTCTTTATTGACGGGATCTCATAACGCCATGATAATTTAGTAACCGGTGAGAACCGGTTCATTACTCTCTTCACCAGTGTTGCCAGAATAACTACTATAAAACTGTTTGGTCATTTGGTGACTTTCCGCAATGCCAATATGCCGTTTGTTGCATTTACTGGAGGCAAAATGGTTTTATGAGTATCTGAAGCGAAACTGTCAGCAAAGGCTGGCATCCCGAGCAAAGGATTATACCAAATTGATAACAAGTTCTAATATCAGGTTATCATTTTTTGATCACTGTATATGTTATCATTGAGGCTGAATAAACAGCCAAAATATCAGAATGAATAACAAAAAAATACTCGTTTAATATCATAAAAATAACTTATTTTGCTTATCACTGCGAACAACTTGATAAAAAATCCTGTATCGTTATGCAAATTTATTGAAATAGTTTCAAATTATGTTATCAATTTAAAATCAAATTCTCATGCTAAAAACTAAAAAAAAAATTTTGATTGAGAACTAAATTTCTTGTTCAAATATGCTGGGCATATTTATAGTTTTACAATTCAACTTATAATGTTCATAAAAAATAGCGTATGATAACACAATTTGCTAATGATGATAACAAAATATGTTATGCGCTAACAGCGGAAATCAAAACGATTACTGTGATAACAGAGCTTGTTACTTATAAGGAGTGTATCGAATATAAGCTATCCACATACATTTGCGTTGTACGCATGTATTTGTGGTGGTTTTTTATGCTCTGAACACTGCATGCTGCGCGTTTGACTGTCAGCTTTCTTTTGTTTACTTGTTTGTGCGGTTCAGATTCTGCGTTTTCAAAATGTCGCGTATTGAAAAGGAAGTGAAAATTAAGGTTCTGGACACATGGCTAAGTGAGAAGGATATTACTATGCGAAAATTGGCGAAGCGGTTTGGAATTCATCATGCGAGTGTCAAAACCATCATTAATAAGTTTGGGGAACACTATTCTTTGGATGAGCTACCAGGAAGAGGCAGAAAACCCGGTTCTTCCAACCCGAAACTGGAGCAGAAAGTGGTATCTCTAATCATGAAGAACGAATCAATGTCAATACGTGATTTGGCCAAAAAAGCAGGAACGAGTGTCGGAATGATCCAGCGTATCAAGAGGCGAAACCACCTGAAGACCTACAAGAAGCAGAAAATCTCGAAACAAAGTGCAGAACAGAAGAAGCGAGCAGCAACAAGGGCCCGGAAATTGTATTCGCGTCTTTTGCAGCGTCCGGATGCATGCGTTTTGATGGATGATGAGACCTATGTAGAGCGAGGACTCAAAACCCTTCCAGGTCCACAATACTTTACCGCCGTCGTTGGGGAGGATGTGAGCGATGCGGACAGGTCGATTCAAGTGGAGAAATTCGGTCAAAAGGTACTGGTATGGCAAGCAATATGTTCCTGTGGTTTGAAGTCAACCATTTTTTATACTACCCGAACTATAAATGGGGAAATCTATCGATCTGAGTGTCTCCAGAAGAGATTGTTGCCTTTATATAAGAAGCATAGTACCCCTCCACTGTTTTGGCCGGATTGAGCGTCGGCTCACTATGCCAAAACCACTCTCAATTGGCTTGTGGAAAAGGGTATAGATTTCGTTGAGAAAAATATCAATCCACCAAATTGCCCTCAGCTGCGACCCATCGAACGTTACTGGGCAATCGTGAAGAGGGTCTTCAAGAAGACTGGTAAGGCAGCTGGGAACATGCAGGAGTTCAAAAAAATTTGGGCTCAAGCGTCCAAAAAATGCGATGCAACACTTGTCCGGAACTTGATGAAGAGCATTCGATCCAAAGTTCGAAAATTCGCGAAGGAATAACTGAAATTTCATCCGGTCTTCATTATGTTCAAGTTTAACCTCGTACAATAAAGGATCAATTTTTTGTATGAATAAAATATCGGTTTTCAACATAATTTGAAAGAAAGTTTGTGGATAGCTTATTTTCGATACGCTCCCTTACCGAAAAGGTACAGGCAAAATATACGCTTTTTTGTAACGAGAACACAAAATCCAAGAAAAAAAAATCACAACGTAGGGCCTGGTCAATCCCTAGACGAAACATTGATGACTGTTGTGGCACGGTGCTGAATGTACGGCACCTGATATTAGAATGCAGGAAATACGACCCCGAAAAAAGAAGCAACAACATCGAAAGTAGTCTGCGTGATGCCCTGGACAACACAGATGAACGAACAGCACAAATGTTAAATTTTATCCGCAACAGTGGTCGATACAAACAGCTTTGAAGGAAAAAGAAGGTAATGAATATGATGGAAAAGAATATATTAAATAAGATGAAGAAGAGAAAGAAGAAGAAGAAGCAAAAAATATGAAGAAGAAATTAGAAACTACAACCACTCTGTATCTAAACTTCCGCTTTTCCGACACGAATGCACACGAATGTGTAAAGTGTCGTAAATAAATAAACAAACAAACATCACTATTAGAAACAACTTTGCTCTAAAACTTCTAGACTAAGACTGCAAACAAGCCTTTCTGTCAAAGATCGCATTCTGGGCCAATGCACTGTTCGTGTTTCTGGCCCATCGAATAGAGACTGAAATTCATAGCTACTAAAGTGCACTGCACAATATGGCAACCCAAGTAACATTTAAAGTTTTATGAATTCCTGCAAGGGTGTTATAAAACGACATCCATAAATCTCTGATCAAGGCTTATTTGTCTTGATTGATTTCCCCAAAACCTCACGATGCCTAAAATGTGCCTATTTGGCCCACCCTGGCAGAGGTTCTGATTAAAATAAAAAGACTTTATTATGACCGGATTAAAAGCATTTTGAAACCCACAGGAAAACTACGATAAAAGCAGTTTGACATCTTTAAAAGCCTCTTTCGTGCCAATTCCACTAGACGCTTGCCAAAACCACTCAAAACAGTTTTATTTATATTATGATAATATTCTTAAATTTCATTCACTCTCAACAAATTCAACAAATAAAACTTCAATATTGTCAAAGTGATATAATTAAATACCTCAGCTTGATTTATTATTATTTATTACTAGTTTCAACCTTCAGTGCTCAAATTATATTTGCACTGAAAGTTAATTTTAGTTTATATTACAAAATCGAAAGTAATACTCACTAATCCATTCGTTATTTTCAGCAACGAAACTGATTTGTTCTTTTTATGGAGATACATTCGTAATTAATGGCACGCGCAACTGTCAAAAGCACGAAGCTTTTGTTGACACAGAAAGAACATTTGTACATAGATCAGTGCACGCAGACGTCAGTCGGTTCAGTCCAACAAAAATTTGACACTTTTGGGTGGTTTGTTTTGGTTACTTATTCGCAAGTACGACAACTCTCGACAGCTTTCCAATGGATTCCATGGTTATTAATTTGAGTTTAATTCTCAAACTTAAAAAATTGTTTCGTTAGAATAACGATCCTGCACCAGTAATAAAATTTGTTCACACTGGGAATCAAAACAAAGAAGATAGTAACCAAAACAAACCACCCAAAAATGTCAAAACGGAATTGAGGTTAGGGCCCGTGCACTGATCTATTGTACGGAAACAATGCAAAGAGCAACGAATATTTTGTCACAAATTAAAAAGAAACGTCTCTCTGGTGTTTGCATGAAGGACTGACAGATCTACTTTATCGACTCAAAATGTAATTGACAAAAAAGCGCAATCACGTGGAATTGTTCAGCGTTTTTTTTTTATTGTTTCAGGCATGGGGTTCGAACCTGAATATTTGGAAAGTGCTGATTCTAAATCCGTGGTTGATCTCACTAGGCCACGCTGACTCGTGTAAACAATCTTGATTAATGAGCATGAAGTTATAGCTCACGACAGCGCTTTGATTTTTATTTTGAGATAGATAAATTATTTCCGCCCATACCAGCAGAAACACCATCGTGCATGAGTGCGGTATAAAAGAGAAGCAGCGATTGGCTGGTCATCACGAAGTTCATTTCGTGCATTTTACAAAAAGGTGCAATGATAGCATTTCACCAGATAAAAAGCATTATGAATGTTTCATACAATATAAGAGACATTTGTTCTATGTACAAAATCCATATTTACGAAACGCGTGAAAGCTACTTTACGAAAATAAATTTTTAGTGATATTATGTAAGAAATCTGATTTACAACAATCCTGCAAGTGACCATTGGAAGCAGCTTTAATCCGAGAACTAGAAAGTGATAGCTCTACTGCAGATCCAGCAACCCATTTCAGAATGGCTGGAGAGTCACGCCTATATCCGAAGGTTACCGCGAAAAGTAATAGGCGAAACCTAAGAAAATGTCAAAAAATAGAGCGAATAGTATAGTGGCTATTCATAAACCACGTAGACTTTTCTGGGGGGAGGGGAGGGGGGGGGTTGGCAAAAGTCTACGGTCCATACAAAAATAAAAAACTAGAAGAGACAGCCCAATGGGGTTGTACGCAAAGTTGACGTAGGACTACGAAGCAATGTGCAATCTAGATCGCTTGATTGTTTAAAGAGTGGCCGAGAATTGGTTTCCTTCCAAATCGAATTCCCATACACTAAACGTTCGCACTACAACCTTTACTATTTGATATAGCCTGTCTTGGTATCTACATTCATACATCTTGCTTTACCAGGAATGTATGACATAGGATATCAAGATACTCTATATCACTCTGTAATATACCTTGTAGAGCGAATGAGTTATTGGTCATTTGGGAAACTTTTACCCAAGAGGCTGGTTTCGTTCACCTCCAATTGCATACGGCTTCTACTAGGCCTATGTGTGTACAACACTGCTAATCTGTCAGCTCCATGTTAATGTATAGGACAAACATTTTAAAATGCTTCTAAATACTTCAAATGAAATTCTAATTAAAAGCGGTTTGTTGTATGATTGAAGAAAAATCCAAATATACTCTATAAAGACTTTTTCAGCAAAATAAAATAAAAATATAAATAATGAAATTCTAATTGAAAGCGGTTTGTTGTATGATGGAAGAAGAATCCAGAACTGTACAATAGGGGATTGTACAGTTCTGGATTTTTTTCTGTCATGCAACAAACCGCTTTCAATAAAATTTCATTTGAGCTACTGAGAGAACATTTTAAGATGTTCGTCCTATATTATAACATGAGAGCTGTCAGATTTATCACCGCTCGGTGTCTTCTTCTTGTTTCAACCTGGATTCGTCAATTTCGTTCGTTAGTTCTTCATGATATACTCTGGGACGCGGCGTTTATTAAATGCTATGTTCAGCCCTGACGCAGTAACTGAATTTCAAACAGCACAAGAGAAAACTTTAACCAAACTCTTTAGTTAGTAAGCTGGTCGCCCTGAAAAGGACGGAGTTATTTGACTCGGGAGAAATAGTTTGCGATTTCACTTGGGCTTTCTTTCTTCGTTCAGCTTCGTTGTTGCGGATGGCCAGCTGCAGGTGACGTGGGATGAATCTGGTCTACTTGTTTTTTCACGGGCGGCGTTTTTCTACAGCGTGCTTCGCAAACACGTCTGTCGCATGCGGATGCACAGCGAGAACTGATTGTTGGTCTTCCTTCGGTCGTTCGCACATGCAGGGTTGCCACATTATTTTTTCGTTTCCATCTTTTATTTTTGCCGAAAAAATCTTTTTTATCTGTGTTTAACTGCAAAAATCTTGGTAAAAATCTTTACTTCACATTTTGTGCTCTGAAAAAGAGAAAACAGATCAGTATACGGGGATTCATGTTATCGGGGAAATCGATCATTGCACTTAACCCCTTCTGACAGACCAGTAATCATATCATAATGAATCTTATGGTGTTTGTTTTGGTTACTTAAAGTTCCAGGATAGGTGAACAAAATTGGAATGGAATTAACAATAAACCATTGTTATGATGCGCGTATGATTTGATGAATTTAGAACTTAGTTGTTATGTTTATATAAGCTGACCAAATTTTCCTTTCCTCTTTTGGCATCCATAATGTCCGTACTCATGAGTGGTTCGGATTTTGGACTTATTGAGATTGTATTGCGGAAAAAGTCACTCCACTTCTTCAAAGAATGCGCAATGAACTTTCTAAGCAGAGTGAGAGCTATCTTCCCATCTGCTCGTTTGAAATACAGACGTTTCCTTCAGCAAGTTCTGATTTTCCACCTTGTTGTCAGTGCAAACGGTTACCGTCGCTTTCAAAGAATTTTGGATATTGTTCAATAATTGAGTTGAACTCCTTCAAAGGGCGCATTTTTTTAGGGTCAATGCTCGATGCAGTAGTCAGAACGGGATCGTTAAGATCAAACCCAAGTAACCGTAGAGCTGTATATAGTAGCATTACTATCCCTTTGCCATGCTACTGTAAAATATAGGATATAAAGTCAAACTGCATTATATGCCCCATAGAAAGCAGAATTAAAGTGGAAAAGGGCGCCACTATGGTTTTTAAATAAAGCAACGTTAACAAGCTTTTCATTGGCCATTGCTAAAGTATAATTACTGCGTGTACCATAAATATGCTTTAGACAAGGTATATTTAATGCACGAAGGAAGCATTTGGCAATGTATTGTCAAGGCTTCATTGCATTTTCAATAGCTGAAATAAAGTTATAATTTGCATGCATTGAAAGCATTACCGGAATGTTCATTTAAGGTTTGCAAAACACAATTACATTAAAAAACAAATGTTTTTATTCCATTTAATTATATTATGCCATTTAAATCTCACATTTCAACCTTATTTATTTATCAGCGGTAATTCTGGGAGGATAGATAAGCTTTTTATTACATTAAGAAGACTAGACTATTTCCTCTGCCGGGATTCGAACCTAGAAGTTGACGAGAGACGTTATCGATGTCTTACCGCGCCTATCATCTGGACCACAAGTGATACATGCCTTGAGCGAGTAGAAATCTATAACCAAAGCAGCGTCTATTAATAGCACATTGTCCAGTTGTATTATACATATCCCACTCATGTATCGAGTTTCACAAATGCGAAAAAGCGAATTTAAGTAAGCGATTGCCTCAAATTGCACTGCTATTTTCATCGAAACTATTCTGACATCTCATAATAAAGTTCACCCGCATACCAATACGATTTGATCCAATTAAGCTCTTTATTTTCGTTTGCGCACTTTTTTGAAATACAATTCCAAAATCATCTCGGGTGAGAAACGCACAGTACTTGTTAGACACTAGCTCTTGCACTGTCAGGTCTAGCAGCATCTGTCACTATTTAGCTGTTCGGTTTTTGTTTTTGTTTTTGTGCACGAGTGAAAATAATACAGTAAAGTTTTTCAAGGGTTATTTCATATTTAACATAACTAATAATTAAATTACTTCTAGGAGGAGGAATGCACTAGAGTGGCTATATACAGTCAGATTAAGGTCGCTGCTAACTGTAATCCAGGACGGTACGATCAAGGATGAATGCGATAGATTCTTGAAGCGTGTATGAGGAATTCAAAGCGGCGGGCAAGTGAACAGATGCTGAGAAAGCCAGCATCCAGGAACAGATCTAAAAACTTTCGGGATGATTCTGGTTCTAGCAACGACTACAATCGTAAGACAACTAGTCACGTCCAGAACTCGAAGTCTAACCCCGAGTGCAAGGGAATTATCGAGCAAGGTCAAGGTGAAAGCTTTAAAATGGAGTACACAGGGCAGATTACCGTCAATGAACATGGTGAATATGAGGATTTGGAGGAGCTGATCATCGAGGAGACTGTTTTGCGTGAAACAGTCGAATAAATGTTACTCTCGACATTTGAATATATTGGTAATGTAATCTAAAAGAATAAGAGAAACATAAATACATTTAGAACTGAGAAACACGTCAAACATTTGTTTTGAACAATATCGTTTTATGTTCTTTGAACATCAGTGTATGTGGAATGTTTTTGACACACGCAATTATTCGCTGCGATCTGATGGAAGCATATGGATCAGTGGTAAAAAGTGACATTACCGACAACTACTACAACAAGTTTGCATAAAATATATCTTATTAAATACTGTTTAAATTTTTATCGCGGATGTAGTCTGAAGCATACCTTTTACTAATTCCCTCCAACAACTGGTCCAAACTGGGTTCCTCAGAGACTATTTTGGTTAGACAGAGAAAGCAGTACATAGATTCACGGTGCTCGGGTTCCAGCGACTGTTCCAAACTGAGCTCGAATGTTTCCACGGGTTTTTCATGATAATTTTGGTCAGATTCCTTCCTCTCATTAGATCCATTGTTGGCACGTCAGCGCTTACTGCAAGGACTTCTGTTTTTTATAATTTTACCATGCCTACTGGGTTCAGTATCTCGGATTTCGTTTTGAAACTTTGTTTCATGGTATATGAGATCGATATATCGACACTTTTCTTCTGAAATTTCCACTTTTCAAAAAAAGCATTCCACTTTCTGTTTCTGTTGGATTGTTTGCTGTTTACAATACAAGACAGAGCTGAAATAAGAGAGATAGCTTTGAACGATTATCTTCGTCGGCTTTTCTTCCAACTCCAGCCAAAAATACATTTTCTGTTGTGACGATTTTCTTTTGGATTAAGAATAAAATCTCTTCTATAAACTAAGTGGCAAAATATGAACAAATTTTGTTAGCATAACTAAGCCGTTTTTCCAGCTGTGTATTGAATAGTGGACATAATTGTAAGAAACATTAGTAATGGTGTGATATAATGCAATAAAGTCTTATCGTATTTGTTGCAATGAAGCATTTAGTAAAGATAATGCAATGAAGCATTGATTAGTGACTGTATATCAACCATTAACGATGTTTGATTGCTAAAATAAGGCAATGCTTCAATGCATTCATAATGTTGCATAAAGCATTATTGCACGCATGTTGACTGAAAAATGCGAGTGATGCATTGCATTCCGACTGAATTGACTGGTGCATATTACGGTAGGCTCGTTGATATTGTGGTTGCTTGGGAAGCGCTTAATGATCTGTTTCATTCGGTTTACAAAGCACAGCAGATCGAGTAAAAAGCCTCCATCCTTGTATCATCGAGCATTCCGGATCTAAGCATTTCTCCTGCATGAACACCAGATGTATATTTTCAACTTCTTACGAAGATGTTACTCCGAAATCTGAAACCCATAAATCCGTCATGTGTTTTGGGCAATCATCCTCACGAAAATTGGCAAGGAGCACCATCAGCGGGACTTTAGCTGATTGCAGGATTGCATTTTCAGGAGTTCCATAGCTTTTGACTGGAATATACGATTCGCTTTGTTGATAGGAGGCAATACTTAGTTTAAGAAGTGGATAAGTGGCTGCGTCATCGGCTCATTATGATGACAACAATCAAACCGTTGTCTCAGTTGGATTAGAACGCGGAGACCAACACGAGCTCCGAAAGATTGTTCCATATTCCACTTTAAAACTGACTCCAACAAACTGGAAAAACTGGCCTAAAAGGGGCAAGTATGTTCGATAATTATCAAATCAGGACAGTCACGTTTCAGCAGCATCTTGACGGATCAGTCAGAACTCTATTATTACCTACCACAAGTTCACATCTTGTCAAAGCCCCACAAACCTTTGGAACTGTTTGTTAAATGCGCAAAAATGTGTATGCACGGGAAAAAATCTTGTAGTAGAAACTACCACATTTTGCCCAACTGCGCCTATCTCTAAAACTACCATGAGAATTTCAGTCATTTACTACGTTGTTTGATAAAACCTTCAACGTTTGTGGTATATTGACAGACCTCATATTGATATCAACCGCACCATGGTTTGATCTAATCGCAGAGCATGGTAAAATCAACGCATTTATAGTCAGGTGAAAATTGTTGGTGTTTGCGCTTAATTTAACCCTCCGGAAATGGTGGTTTCTGCGGGTTTTTGCGTGCAGGTTTGCGCATTTGCAGGACTTAATATTAAAGCTAACAAAAAATTACGTTTGAAATAACTTTAACCATCGAATAGCAAAATTACAATCAGAACATAATTCTAACTTCCCAAAATTCCATCTACGCAAATGGCAAAAATACGTATAAATTGAGAAAACAGTAATTTTGCCAAGGAAATCACTGAAAGAAACAACTTTGAACTTTGACACTCTCCAGCGGAATACTTGAAAAAAATATTGAAGTCATATCTGGAGAACTTGTTGTAATAATCCTTGCACCAAGATTTTAAAAATAATTTTAAAAAACCCGTTGATTTTTTTTAAAGATTAACTATGCCGAGATTGGCATGCACCTGTCCTGAAGCCATTCAGGACCATTTCCCTCTACATTGTTTTACTACTGTTTCCGTTATTGTTACGACATTTTAGTATAGTTGTTGACGCTATAGGCTAAATAATCTCCTATGTAGTTTTAACAATATGTCGGATGATAAAAGGCCACATAACAATATGCTGAATAGGCGGTTAAGTTAGGTTACCATAAAAAAATGGCAATTTCACAAACAAAATTTTTGCTTTACTATGTGCCAAAAAGTCGGTATATAATCAGACCGAAGTGCAAACAATGAAAAACCTTTCATTGACAATATGGCAAACATTAACAAAAATGTTAATGTAGAGGTTGTATAGTGAAAACTAGATTAAACCATTCGATAACAATAACATAAAATGTGATAAACATATCTTACTTTAGTATAGTTTTGACTATAGCAAATTGTTTTTTCATTATGCGGGGAATTAATGCACACAATTCTTCTTGAATTTCGCTAACAAATAAAAATTTAATCAAGCACTATTTCAAGAATAATCTTAAGATTTTATGGATTCTTTCAGGTGTTCTCGAGATCCGCTAAAAATCAACAAATCTTTAAAAAGATCGAGGATTCTTCCAAATATTTATCTGAAAGAGAATTAAAAAAAAACTGCAGTGTTATGACAGAGAAACTCCTGAAGAATCCCTGGAAGAATACTTGCGAACGTCTGAAGAAACCTATATAAACGCTAGATGGAGATATCTAAAGCGATGTCTGAGAACCTTTGAGAAATTCGATAAAATTTTCTTTATTGGTATCTCAAAAATATTATAGAGACATCATTTGAAGGCACACAAAACCGATTGAATTTAGATTGTGATCTGTAACGGTAGTGTCAGTGTGAGAAATCGCTTTATTTTGCTTTTTGTGAGCCCAAAAACCTTACACTAAAGTGGTATTGATAAAAATTGGATCCTAAACTGTACTCATGTAATATTTAAGATTTGATTTTGAGTATACAAGCAGTTGCAAAAATCACCAAAAATCTATGCATGAAAAAAAAATGAAAAAAATCTGTGTCATTCTAGATAAATCTGT
>JASCZW010012280.1:0-29050 GCA_034211315.2 Aedes japonicus
AAAACTTAGATCTGAAAATTCTTCTTGGACTCTTTGGGAAAGTGTTTGACACAATACTGGATCAATTTCAAGTCTTTTACTATCCAGCCAGTAAGATTGAAATAATTTTATTCAATTTTACCAATAATTCGCGAATAAAAATCAATAGCTCAATTAAAAATCAATTTGCAGTAAAAACTTAGATCTGAAAATTCTTCTTGGACTCTTTGGGAAAGTGTTTGACACAATACTGGATCAATTTCAAGTCTTTTACTATCCAGCCAGTAAGATTGAAATAATTTTATTCAATTTTACCAATAATTCGCGAATAAAAATCAATAGCTCAATTAAAAATCAATTAGCAGTGAAAACTTAGATCTGAAAATTCTTCTTGGACTCTTTGGGAAAGTGTTTGACACAATACTGGATCAATTTCAAGTCTTTTACTATCCAGCCAGTAAGATTGAAATAATTTTATTCAATTTTACCAATAATTCGCGAATAAAAATCAATAGCTCAATTAAAAATCAATTTGCAGTAAAAACTTAGATCTGAAAATTCTTCTTGGACTCTTTGGGAAAGTGTTTGACACAATACTGGATCAATTTCAAGTCTTGTACTATCCAGCCAGTAAGATTGAAATAATTTTATTCAATTTTACCAATAATTCGCGAATAAAAATCAATAGCTCAATTAAAAATCAATTTGCAGTAAAAACTTAGATCTGAAAATTCTTCTTGGACTCTTTGGGAAAGTGTTTGACACAATACTGGATCAATTTCAAGTCTTTTACTATCCAGCCAGCAAGATTGAAATAATTTTATTCAATTTTACCAATAATTCGAGAATAAAAATCAATAGCTCAATTAAAAATCAATTAGCCGTGAAAACTTAGATCTGAAAATTCTTCTTGGACTCTTTGGGAAAGTGTTTGACACAATACTGGATCAATTTCAAGTCTTTTACTATCCAGCCAGTAAGATTGAAATAATTTTATTCAATTTTACCAATAATTCGCGAATAAAAATCAATAGCTCAATTAAAAAAACAATTAGCAGTGAAAACTTAGATCTGAAAATTCTTCTTGGACTCTTTGGGAAAGTGTTTGACACAATACTGGATCAATTTCAAGTCTTTTACTATCCAGCCAGTAAGATTGAAATAATTTTATTCAATTTTACCAATAATTCGCGAATAAAAATCAATAGCTCAATTAAAAATCAATTAGCCGTGAAAACTTAGATCTGAAAATTCTTCTTGGACTCTTTGGGAAAGTTTTTGACACAATACTGGATCAATTTCAAGTCTTTTACTATCCAGCCAGTAAGATTGAAATAATTTTATTCAATTTTACCAATAATTCGCGAATAAAAATCAATAGCTCAATTAAAAATCAATTAGCAGTGAAAACTTAGATCTGAAAATTCTTCTTGGACTCTTTGGGAAAGTGTTTGACACAATACTGGATCAATTTCAAGTCTTTTACTATCCAGCCAGTAAGATTGAAATAATTTTATTCAATTTTACCAATAATTCGCGAATAAAAATCAATAGCTCAATTAAAAATCAATTTGCAGTAAAAACTTATATCTGAAAATTCTTCTTGGACTCTTTGGGAAAGTTGTTGACACAATACTGGATCAATTTCAAGTCTTTTACTATCCAGCCAGTAAGATTGAAATAATTTTATTCAATTTTACCAATAATTCGCGAATAAAAATCAATAGCTCAATTAAAAATCAATTTGCAGTAAAAACTTAGATCTGAAAATTCTTCTTGGACTCTTTGGGAAAGTGTTTGACACAATTCTGGATCAATTTCAAGTCTTTTACTATCCAGCCAGTGAAAACTTAGATCTGAAAATTCTTCTTGGACTCTTTGGGAAAGTGTTTGACACAATACTGGATCAATTTCAAGTCTTTTACTATCCAGCCAGTAAGATTGAAATAATTTTATTCAATTTTACCAATAATTCGCGAATAAAAATCAATAGCTCAATTACAAATCAATTTGCAGTAAGAACTTAGATCTGAAAATTCTTCTTGGACTCTTTGGGAAAGTGTTTGACACAATACTGGATCAATTTCAAGTCTTTTACTATCCAGCCAGTAAGATTGAAATAATTTTATTCAATTTTACCAATAATTCGCGAATAAAAATCAATAGCTCAATTAAAAATCAATTAGCAGTGAAAACTTAGATCTGAAAATTCTTCTTGGACTCTTTGGGAAAGTGTTTGACACAATACTGGATCAATTTCAAGTCTTTTACTATCCAGCCAATGAAAACTTAGATCTGAAAATTCTTCTTGGACTCTTTGGGAAAGTGTTTGACACAATACTGGATCAATTTCAAGTCTTTTACTATCCAGCCAGTAAGATTGAAATAATTTTATTCAATTTTACCAATAATTCGCGAATAAAAATCAATAGCTCAATTACAAATCAATTTGCAGTAAGAACTTAGATCTGAAAATTCTTCTTGGACTCTTTGGGAAAGTGTTTGACACAATACTGGATCAATTTCAAGTCTTTTACTATCCAGCCAGTAAGATTGAAATAATTTTATTCAATTTTACCAATAATTCGCGAATAAAAATCAATAGCTCAATTAAAAACAATTAGCAGTGAAAACTTAGATCTGAAAATTCTTCTTGGACTCTTTGGAAAAGTGTTTGACACAATACTGGATCAATTTCAAGTCTTTTACTATCCAGCCAGTAAGATTGAAATAATGTTATTCAATTTTACCAATAATTCGCGAATAAAAATCAATAGCTCAATTAAAAATCAATTAGCCGTGAAAACTTAGATCTGAAAATTCTTCTTGGACTCTTTGGGAAAGTGTTTGACACAATACTCGATCAATTTCAAGTCTTTTACTATCCAGCCAGTAAGATTGAAATAATTTTATTCAATTTTACCAATAATTCGCGAATAAAAATCAATAGCTCAATTAAAAATCAATTTGCAGTAAAAACTTAGATCTGAAAATTCTTCTTGGACTCTTTGGGAAAGTGTTTGACACAATACTGGATCAATTTCAAGTCTTGTACTATCCAGCCAGTAAGATTGAAATAATTTTATTCAATTTTACCAATAATTCGCGAATAAAAATCAATAGCTCAATTACAAATCAATTTGCAGTAAAAACTTAGATCTGAAAATTCTTCTTGGACTCTTTGGGAAAGTGTTTGACACAATACTGGATCAATTTCAAGTCTTTTACTATCCAGCCAGTAAGATTGAAATCATTTTATTCAATTTTACCAATAATTCGAGAATAAAAATCAATAGCTCAATTAAAAATTAATTTGCAGTAAAAACTTATATCTGAAAATTCTTCTTGGACTCTTTGGGAAAGTGTTTGACACAATACTGGATCAATTTCAAGTCTTTTACTATCCAGCCAGTAAGATTGAAATAATTTTATTCAATTTAACCAATAATTCGCGAATAAAAATCAATAGCTCAATTAAAAAAACAATAGCAGTGAAAACTTAGATCTGAAAATTCTTCTTGGACTCTTTGGGAAAGTGTTTGACACAATACTGGATCAATTTCAAGTCTTTTATTATCCAGCCAGTAAGATTGAAATAATTTTATTCAATTTTACCAATAATTCGCGAATAAAAATCAATAGCGCAATTAAAAGTCAATTAGCCGTGAAAACTTAGATCTGAAAATTCTTCTTGGACTCTTTGGGAAAGTTTTTGACACAATACTGGATCAATTTCAAGTCTTTTACTATCCAGCCAGTAAGATTGAAATAATTTTATTCAATTTAACCAATAATTCGCGAATAAAAATCAATAGCGCAATTAAAAATCAATTAGCCGTGAAAACTTAGATCTGAAAATTCTTCTTGGACTCTTTGGGAAAGTGTTTGAGACAATACTGGATCAATTTCAAGTCTTTTACTATCCAGCCAGTAAGATTGAAATAATTTTATTCAATTTTACCAATAATTCGCGAAAAAAATCAATAGCTCAATTAAAAGTCAATTAGCCGTGAAAACTTAGATCTGAAAATTCTTCTTGGACTCTTTGGGAAAGTTTTTGACACAATACTGGATCAATTTCTAGTCTTTTACTATCCAGCCAGTAAGATTGAAATAATTTTATTCAATTTTACCAATAATTCGCGAATAAAAATCAATAGCTCAATTAAAAATCAATTAGCAGTGAAAACTTAGATCTGAAAATTCTTCTTGGACTCTTTGGGAAAGTGTTTGACACAATACTGGATCAATTTCAAGTCTTTTACTATCCAGCCAGTAAGATTGAAATAATTTTATTCAATTTTACCAATAATTCGCGAATAAAAATCAATAGCTCAATTAAAAATCAATTTGCAGTAAAAACTTATATCTGAAAATTCTTCTTGGACTCTTTGGGAAAGTTTTTGACACAATACTGGATCAATTTCAAGTCTTTTACTATCCAGCCAGTAAGATTGAAATAATGTTATTCAATTTTACCAATAATTCGCGAATAAAAATCAATAGCTCAATTAAAAATCAATTAGCCGTGAAAACTTAGATCTGAAAATTCTTCTTGGACTCTTTGGGAAAGTGTTTGACACAATACTCGATCAATTTCAAGTCTTTTACTATCCAGCCAGTAAGATTGAAATAATTTTATTCAATTTTACCAATAATTCGCGAATAAAAATCAATAGCTCAATTAAAAATCAATTTGCAGTAAAAACTTAGATCTGAAAATTCTTCTTGGACTCTTTGGGAAAGTGTTTGACACAATATTGGATCAATTTCAAGTCTTGTACTATCCAGCCAGTAAGATTGAAATAATTTTATTCAATTTTACCAATAATTCGCGAAAAAAATCAATAGCTCAAATAAAAATCAATTTGCAGTAAAAACTTAGATCTGAAAATTCTTCTTGGACTCTTTGGGAAAGTTTTTGACACAATACTGGATCAATTTCAAGTCTTTTACTATCCAGCCAGTAAGATTGAAATCATTTTATTCAATGTTAACAATAATTCGAGAATAAAAATCAATAGCTCAATTAAAAATTAATTTGCAGTAAAAACTTATATCTGAAAATTCTTCTTGGACTCTTTGGGAAAGTGTTTGACACAATACTGGATCAATTTCAAGTCTTTTACTATCCAGCCAGTAAGATTGAAATAATTTTATTCAATTTAACCAATAATTCGCGAATAAAAATCAATAGCTCAATTAAAAAAACAATAGCAGTGAAAACTTAGATCTGAAAATTCTTCTTGGACTCTTTGGGAAAGTGTTTGACACAATACTGGATCAATTTCAAGTCTTTTATTATCCAGCCAGTAAGATTGAAATAATTTTATTCAATTTTACCAATAATTCGCGAATAAAAATCAATAGCGCAATTAAAAGTCAATTAGCCGTGAAAACTTAGATCTGAAAATTCTTCTTGGACTCTTTGGGAAAGTTTGTGACACAATACTGGATCAATTTCTAGTCTTTTACTATCCAGCCAGTAAGATTGAAATAATTTTATTCAATTTTACCAATAATTCGCGAATAAAAATCAATAGCTCAATTAAAAATCAATTAGCAGTGAAAACTTAGATCTGAAAATTCTTCTTGGACTCTTTGGGAAAGTGTTTGACACAATACTGGATCAATTTCAAGTCTTTTACTATCCAGCCAGTAAGATTGAAATAATTTTATTCAATTTTACCAATAATTCGCGAATAAAAATCAATAGCTCAATTAAAAATCAATTTGCAGTAAAAACTTAGATCTGAAAATTCTTCTTGGACTCTTTGGGAAAGTGTTTGACACAATTCTGGATCAATTTCAAGTCTTTTACAATCCAGCCAATGAAAACTTAGATCTGAAAATTCTTCTTGGACTCTTTGGGAAAGTGTTTGACACAATACTGGATCAATTTCAAGTCTTTTACTATCCAGCCAGTAAGATTGAAATAATTTTATTCAATTTTACCAATAATTCGCGAATAAAAATCAATAGCTCAATTAAAAATCAATTTGCAGTAAAAACTTAGATCTGAAAATTCTTCTTGGACTCTTTGGGAAAGTGTTTGACACAATTCTGGATCAATTTCAAGTCTTTTACTATCCAGCCAGTGAAAACTTAGATCTGAAAATTCTTCTTGGACTCTTTGGGAAAGTGTTTGACACAATACTGGATCAATTTCAAGTCTTTTACTATCCAGCCAGTAAGATTGAAATAATTTTATTCAATTTTACCAATAATTCGCGAATAAAAATCAATAGCTCAATTACAAATCAATTTGCAGTAAGAACTTAGATCTGAAAATTCTTCTTGGACTCTTTGGGAAAGTGTTTGACACAATACTGGATCAATTTCAAGTCTTTTACTATCCAGCCAGTAAGATTGAAATAATTTTATTCAATTTTACCAATAATTCGCGAATAAAAATCAATAGCTCAATTAAAAATCAATTAGCAGTGAAAACTTAGATCTGAAAATTCTTCTTGGACTCTTTGGAAAAGTGTTTGACACAATACTGGATCAATTTCAAGTCTTTTACTATCCAGCCAGTAAGATTGAAATAATTTTATTCAATTTTACCAATAATTCGCGAATAAAAATCAATAGCTCAATTAAAAATCAATTAGCCGTGAAAACTTAGATCTGAAAATTCTTTTTGGACTCTTTGGGAAAGTGTTTGACACAATACTGGATCAGTTTCAAGTCTTCTACTATCCAGCCAGCAAGATTGAAATAATGTTATTCAATGTTACCAATAATTCGAGAATAAAAATCAATAGCTCAATTAAAAATCAATTAGCCGTGAAAACTTAGATCTGAAAATTCTTCTTGGACTCTTTGGGAAAGTGTTTGACACAATACTGGATCAATTTCAAGTCTTTTACTATCCAGCCAGTAAGATTGAAATAATTTTATTCAATTTTACCAATAATTCGCGAATAAAAATCAATAGCTCAATTAAAAATCAATTTGCAGTAAAAACTTAGATCTGAAAATTCTTCTTGGACTCTTTGGGAAAGTGTTTGACACAATACTGGATCAATTTCAAGTCTTTTACTATCCAGCCAGTAAGATTGAAATAATTTTATTCAATTTTACCAATAATTCGCGAATAAAAATCAATAGCTCAATTAAAAATCAATTTGCAGTAAAAACTTAGATCTGAAAATTCTTCTTGGACTCTTTGGGAAAGTTTTTGACACAATACTGGATCAATTTCAAGTCTTTTACTATCCAGCCAGTAAGATTGAAATCATTTTATTCAATGTTAACAATAATTCGAGAATAAAAATCAATAGCTCAATTAAAAATTAATTTGCAGTAAAAACTTATATCTGAAAATTCTTCTTGGACTCTTTGGGAAAGTGTTTGACACAATACTGGATCAATTTCAAGTCTTTTACTATCCAGCCAGTAAGATTGAAATAATTTTATTCAATTTTACCAATAATTCGCGAATAAAAATCAATAGCTCAATTAAAAAAACAATTAGCAGTGAAAACTTAGATCTGAAAATTCTTCTTGGACTCTTTGGGAAAGTGTTTGACACAATACTGGATCAATTTCAAGTCTTTTACTATCCAGCCAGTAAGATTGAAATAATTTTATTCAATTTTACCAATAATTCGCGAATAAAAATCAATAGCGCAATTAAAAGTCAATTAGCCGTGAAAACTTAGATCTGAAAATTCTTCTTGGACTCTTTGGGAAAGTGTTTGACACAATACTGGATCAATTTCAAGTCTTTTACTATCCAGCCAGTAAGATTGAAATAATTTTATTCAATTTTACCAATAATTCGCGAATAAAAATCAATAGCTCAATTAAAAATCAATTAGCAGTGAAAACTTAGATCTGAAAATTCTTCTTGGACTCTTTGGGAAAGTGTTTGACACAATACTGGATCAATTTCAAGTCTTTTACTATCCAGCCAGTAAGATTGAAATAATTTTATTCAATTTTACCAATAATTCGCGAATAAAAATCAATAGCTCAATTAAAAATCAATTTGCAGTAAAAACTTAGATCTGAAAATTCTTCTTGGACTCTTTGGGAAAGTGTTTGACACAATACTGGATCAATTTCAAGTCTTTTACTATCCAGCCAGTAAGATTGAAATAATTTTATTCAATTTTACCAATAATTCGCGAATAAAAATCAATAGCTCAATTAAAAATCAATTTGCAGTAAAAACTTAGATCTGAAAATTCTTCTTGGACTCTTTGGGAAAGAGTTTGACACAATACTGGATCAATTTCAAGTCTTTTACTATCCAGCCAGTAAGATTGAAATAATTTTATTCAATTTTACCAATAATTCGCGAATAAAAATCAATAGCTCAATTAAAAATCAATTAGCAGTGAAATCTTAGATCTGAAAATTCTTCTTGGACTCTTTGGGAAAGTGTTTGACACAATACTGGATCAATTTCAAGTCTTTTACTATCCAGCCAGTAAGATTGAAATAATTTTATTCAATTTTACCAATAATTCGCGAATAAAAATCAATTGCTCAGTTAAAAATCAATTAGCCGTGAAAACTTAGATCTGAAAATTCTTCTTGGACTCTTTGGGAAAGTGTTTGACACAATACTGGATCAATTTCTAGTCTTTTACTATCCAGCCAGTAAGATTGAAATAATTTTATTCAATTTTAACAATTATTCGCGAATAAAAATCAATGGCTCGATTAAAAAAACAATTAGCAGTGAAAACTTAGATCTGAAAATTCTTCTTGGACTCTTTGGGAAAGTGTTTGACACAATACTGGATCAATTTCAAGTCTTTTACTATCCAGCCGAAAGATTGAAATAATTTTATTCAATTTTACCAATAATTCGAGAACAAATATCAATAGCTCAATTAAAAATCAATTAGCCGTGAGAACTTAGATCTGAAAATTCTTCTTGGACTCTTTGGGAAAGTGTTTGACACAATACTGGATCAATTTCAAGTCTTTTACTATCCAGCCAGTAAGATTGAAATAATTTTATTAAATTTTACCAATAATTCGCGAATAAAAATCAATTGCTCAGTTAAAAATCAATTTGCCGTGAAAACTTAGATCTGAAAATTCTTCTTGGACTCTTTGGGAAAGAGTTTGACACAATACTGGATCAATTTCAAGTCTTTTACTATCCAGCCGAAAGATTGAAATAATTTTATTAATTTTTACCAATAATTCGAGATTAAATATCAATAGCTCAATTAAAACTCAATTAGCCGTGAAAACTTAGATCTGAAAATTCTTCTTGGACTCTTTGGGAAAGTTTTTGACACAATACTGGATCAATTTCAAGTCTTTTACTATCCAGCCAGTAAGATTGAAATAATTTTATTCAATTTTACCAATAATTCGCGAATAAAAATCAATAGCTCAATTAAAAATCAATTTGCAGTGAAAACTTAGATCTGAAAATTCTTCTTGGACTCTTTGGGAAAGTGTTTGACACAATACTGGATCAATTTCAAGTCTTTTACTATCCAGCCAGTAAGATTGAAATAATTTTATTCAATTTTACCAATAATTCGCGAATAAAAATCAATAGCTCAATTAAAAATCAATTTGCAGTAAAAACTTAGATCTGAAAATTCTTCTTGGACTCTTTGGGAAAGTGTTTGACACAATACTGGATCAATTTCAAGTCTTTTACTATCCAGCCAGTAAGATTGAAATAATTTTATTCAATTTTACCAATAATTCGCGAATAAAAATCAATAGCTCAATTAAAAATCAATTTGCAGTAAAAACTTATATCTGAAAATTCTTCTTGGACTCTTTGGGAAAGTGTTTGACACAATACTGGATCAATTTCAAGTCTTTTACTATCCAGCCAGTAAGATTGAAATAATTTTATTCAATTTTACCAATAATTCGCGAATAAAAATCAATAGCTCAATTAAAAAAACAATTAGCAGTGAAAACTTAGATCTGAAAATTCTTCTTGGACTCTTTGGGAAAGTGTTTGACACAATACTGGATCAATTTCAAGTCTTTTACTATCCAGCCAGTGAAAACTTAGATCTGAAAATTCTTCTTGGACTCTTTGGGAAAGTGTTTAACACAATACTGGATCAATTTCAAGTCTTTTACTATCCAGCCAGTAAGATTGAAATAATATTATTCAATTTAACCAATAATTCGCGAATAAAAATCAATAGCTCAATTACAAATCAATTTGCAGTAAGAACTTAGATCTGAAAATTCTTCTTGGACTCTTTGGGAAAGTTTTTGACACAATACTGGATCAATTTCAAGTCTTTTACTATCCAGCCAGTAAGATTGAAATAATTTTATTCAATTTTACCAATAATTCGCGAATAAAAATCAATAGCTCAATTAAAAATCAATTTGCAGTAAAAACTTAGATCTGAAAATTCTTCTTGGACTCTTTGGGAAAGTGTTTGACACAATACTGGATCAATTTCAAGTCTTTTACTATCCAGCCAGTAAGATTGAAATAATTTTATTCAATTTTACCAATAATTCGCGAATAAAAATCAATAGCTCAATTAAAAATCAATTTGCAGTAAAAACTTAGATCTGAAAATTCTTCTTGGACTCTTTGGAAAAGTTTTTGACACAATACTGGATCAATTTCAAGTCTTTTAATATCCAGCCACCCGTTTGTCACTAGCAACCTAGTTGCTTGTCTTGCTAAACATTCCACCACATTAAATACATGTGGCTCTATTCCTGAACATCAGAAGAGTGGAAATGTAAAAAAATATGGAGGTTCTAGAACAGGTTCTAAATAAAAAATATTCTAAAATGAGAAAATGAAAAGCTTTTTAGCTTGTTTTTCTACTAAAATATCTACAAAGTTATTTTTTGATATTTTGGTTTTGGCTCAGAGATATTTTGATATTTTGATTTGGCCTAGAGAATTGGTGCCAAGTTAATTGATCCCAACGAATAACCCCTCAAATATTTTGATTTACCTCTCACAGCGAATCAAAACAAAACACAAGCATTCTAATACTGAATAGCGAATGAATAGAGTACTAGGAACCAATGGGGTTCTGAAGCAGTTAACCAATTTCGCTAGTTTCCTTTTGATTGCTGGGATAATCGAATAACCCATCAATCATTCGATTAAAATGACACTGCAAATCAGAACAATGATAAAAATTCTAATACTGCATAGTGAAAAAATGGGGTCTCCATAGTGTACTTGGGACCAGTAAAACGAACAGCGAACAATTTTAATCGCTAGTTTCATTGATTGTTGGTTGTATGGAGGATCAAGAAGAATTATTTTCAGCTCGGAGTACCAGCGCATCAAACTAAATGAATCACCCCTTGAAATCTGTCAAAATAACACACCGAATCGAATAACAAATCGCTACCTTCATCATAGGTTGTACCGTTCTATCTGTTTTTGCTAGTCTTCCTTCAGACTATTTTATAGTGCCTCTGTGTTGATGCGTGCCAATGTTTCTACTGTAAAATTGGAAAATGTTGTTAATTTCGTTGCTTCTGAAACCCCGGGGCAAAATGAGCACCTTTAAAGGGACATGAAGATTTGTTTGTCTTAAGAAAAATTTAAATTACTTGGGCTAAATGGCAACTGGCATTTAACTTGCGTGTTCAACCGAAAATAATATTTTGCGGCAAAAGCGAATTTTGGGACCAAAGCGAGGAGATTAATTTTGTTGAGTTATTCCTGTATTAGTTCATGATTTTACAAAAATATCTCCATTATCTGTTGGTCCCTAACGGTAGTTGGTGGGAACGTTTGCCATATCCATCGATTAGAAAGGTGTGGGCATATTCTTCAACTCTCTGGCTTTTGTCACTAAATTGTTGTAATGGATCCTCCGCTTCAGGTTCGCCCAGAAATTTTTAATTGATCGCAGCTGGGACACGTTTGTGGAGTTGGCGTTCTTGGAGACGACTGGGATTTTCAAACGCTCTATGTCCTCCAGCGACCGCTTTGTGTTATGTACCGAGGCTACATTCAGCAAGAACATGACATCGTCCTTAGAGGATGGATGTCGGGAACACGACATCGTCCCGGAGAAAGGAAGGGCGACTTTGACATCCCCTTCTCACTGATTATCAGTAACAAGAGGAACTTTGTGTGGGAGATGTACTTCACGTCGGTGCTCGTCTCCTGTCAGGAGGGGGCATGACATACCTGGTTCCCTGCCAGTCATTGCCGTTGAACGTCAGGTACGTCATGTCGTCTATGATCACAACCACATAGCGTTCGCAGAGAAAACATCCTTGACGAGCGCCTTCAGTCGGTACTTTTGGGTGGCCGGTTGTACTTCCGACACCGCCGGCCTCGATTCCTCATGGCGATGTCCATAGTGGCCAAATACTTTTTGACCAGATGGACTGACCTCCCGGCTCACGGCGCGGAAGAATTTCGCCAAATGCCTTCCATCTTCCGCTTCGGCGCTTGCTTCATATACACGACGAGCAAGAATAGACCAAAGATCCGGAAGAACCGAAGAACAAGCTGCCCACTCGAGGAGCTCTTTGTTTTTGTCTGCAAACCAGAGCTCTTAGACTTTTGAATAGCAGCAATATCTTACTGAGAAACGAAGTCTGGACCGCATAATTACTTACCGTGTTCGAATAAACAGATCTCTAGCATTTCAATGTAATCCTCCGACGTTATCCTCGTTGAAATCTACGCCAATGGAAACTTTTCTTGGAATGAAACTATTAGCGTACCAAAGTTCCTGGTCATTTGATTCTTTCTTCGTGCTAGTAATATTGCCAGCCATCCCCACCATCAAGGCCCGTTTCCGTCCGAAAAGAGTACATATTTCCATTCTTCCGTCCAATTGAATCGCTTCAATTTATGTCGCTATGTCAAGCTGGGCTTTCGCAGTATTTCTCGGCAACTTATTCAAAACGACGTATCTGATTTTGGTAAATTAAGAGGTAAACATATATTCATACGTAAAATTCTTGAAATCCTTAGCGTTTTCACGCAAACTAGAACCACCAAAGAATAATATTTTACTTACATGATGGTTGCGCTACTTTCCGTGTGGGTGCTAATAGTTTTGAGAAATTTTTGTTTGAATCTTTGTTTACCTCTTTGTTTACAACATCAGATAAGACGTTCCGAATAAGTTATCGAGATTTGTGACACTTCGAGTTTTCGTTGTATGACAGAATTTGCTGGAAATGCCTTGTTGTCGCCAGAAGTTTCAACCCTACACGGATTGGTGATGCTCTTCTTTTTTGGTTCACTGTTTCTCTATCAATTCTTAGGTTATCTTTCGTCGTACGCTTTTCTTCTCACGTTTTTCGATGCGACCAGGCATTTTTCAAAAGTCTTCCGACAACGGTGTGATCGAAAGATTCTCAGACCGATTTCTCTGGAATGACCTGTCTCAAGGCAGAATTTGAGTTTTACCTTTTCTTCGAAGGTAAGATGCTGGATGACAATAACAAAAAATCCGTTTTCGCCACACTTTAAATAAAATTTGACCTTACCAATCGTACGAAGGCCGGTGTGGCCTCTGCTGCACCCAGAACTTGTCTCTATTCTCCATGTGCCCGTCGGTTTGCTTTCTAGAATCATTTTAACTTGGCTGTCGTCCGACATTCTTACGACCCAGCCTATCGTAGTTGACCGATTTAAGCGGGTGTGTTCGATGAGAGGTTCTCCCAGAAACTGATGCAGTTCGTGATTCATTCGCCTCCCCCACATTCTGTCTTTCATCTGCACTCCACCGTTCATCGTACGCAACATCTTCCGTTCATAGACACTCAGGGCGCGTCGGTCCTCCACTAGCAATGTCCGTTAGATCTTAACTTCCTTCGGAATACAAAATAGCCACGATTTTCAACCTTAATAAGCCTTTGTATTTCCCTGCTGGTGTCGTTGTCGGCGGTCATCAATGTGCCCAGATACACGAATTCGTCTACTATCTCGATTTCATCACCGTCGTGGTGGGCGGCTAACATTGTCTTCTCGTGAGCCTCTTCCCTTCATGTATTTTGTTTTCGACGCATTAATCACAAGCCAAATCCTACCTGCCTTCAGTCTGAAATTTCGTCTCAAAGTTACGTGCTACGATATCAACGTCATCGGCGAAGCCAAATAGTTGAACAGACTTCCTGAAGATCGTACCACTATCACAGCTCTTCGAATCACACCCTCGAATGGAATGTTAAATAGCAAACACGACAATCCATCGCCTTGTCGTAATCCTCTCCGAGATTCGAAGAGACTCGAGAGTGCCCCTGAGACTCGGACGACACTCATGACTCGGTCCATCGTTGCTTTGACCAACCGCGTCAGTTTTTCTGGAAATTTATATTCGTGCATACCCATGTTTGATCGATAGTGTTGTAAGCTGATTTGAAATCGATGAAAATATGATGTTACTTACTTATTTATGCTGGTCCAACGTCCTATTAGGACCGCACCTGCTTCACGATATTTCTCCATAAAACTCGGTTGAGGGCTGCTTGTCTCCAATTCTTCGAATGTCCCACACTTACAAGGTCTTGCTCCAATTGATTTAACCACCTAGCTCGCTGCGCTCCTCTGTGTCTTGCTTGTACCGGTCGGAGAAGATGATGTGTGGGCACATCATATTTGAGACATTTCTGCAGCACTTGCGAATCGCGAAAATCTGGTTCGTAGTAGCGCGGGAATCCTGCTTAATATTGCCAAACGAGCTCCTTCGCAGTTGGTAACAAGCGGTGGCATACAATTTGGAAGAGTACTAGGAACCAATGGGGTTCTGAAGCAGTTAGCCAATTTCGCTAGTTTCCTTTTGATTGCTGGGATAATCGAATAACCCATCAATCATTCGATTAAAATGACACTGCAAATCAGAACAATGATAAAAATTCTAATACTGCATAGTGAAAAAATGGGGTCTCCATAGTGTACTTGGGACCAGTAAAACGAACAGCGAACAATTTTAATCGCTAGTTTCATTGATTGTTGGTTGTATGGAGGATCAAGAAGAATTATTTTCAGCTCGGAGTACCAGCGCATCAAACTAAATGAATCACCCTTGAAATCTGTCAAAATAACACACCGAATCGAATAACAAATCGCTACTTTCATCATAGGTTGTACCGTTCTATCTGTTTTTGCTAGTTTTCCTTCAGACTATTTTATAGTGCCTCTGTGTTGATGCGTGCCAATGTTTCTACTGTAAAATTGGAAAATGTTGTTAATTTCGTTGCTTCTGAAACCCCGGGGCAAAATGAGCACCTTTAAAGGGACATGAAGATTTGTTTGTCTTAAGAAAAATTTAAATTACTTGGGCTAAATGGCAACTGGCATTTAACTTGCGTGTTCAACCGAAAATAATATTTTTGCGGCAAAAGCGAATTTTTGGGACCAAAGCGAGGAGATTAATGTTGTTGAGTTATTCCTGTATTAGTTCATGATTTTACAAAAATATCTCCATTATCTGTTGGTCCCTAACGGTAGTTGGTGGGAACGTTTGCCATATCCATCGATTAGAAAGGTGTTAGCATATTCTTCAACTCTCTGGCTTTTGTCACTAAATTGTTGTAATGGATCCTCCGCTTCAGGTTCGCCCAGAAATTTTTAATTGATCGCAGCTGGGACACGTTTGTGGAGTTGGCGTCCTTGGAGACGACTGGGATTTTCAAACGCTCTATGTCCTCCAGCGACCGCTTTGTGTTATGTACCGAGGCTACATTCAGCAAGAACATGACATCGTCCTTAGAGGATGGATGTCGGGAACACGACATCGTCCCGGAGAAAGGAAGGGCGACTTTGACATCCCCTTCTCACTGATTATCAGTAACAAGAGGAACTTTGTGTGGGAGATGTACTTCACGTCGGTGCTCGTCTCCTGTCAGGAGGGGGCATGACATACCTGGTTCCCTGCCAGTCATTGCCGTTGAACGTCAGGTACGTCATGTCGTCTATGATCACAACCACATAGCGTTCGCAGAAAAACATCCTTGACGAGCGCCTTCAGTCGGTACTTTTGGGTGGCCGGTTGTACTTCCGACACCGCCGGCCTCGATTCCTCATGGCGATGTCCATAATGGCCAAATACTTTTTGACCAGATGGACTGACCTCCCGGCTCACGGCGCGGAAGAATTTCGCCAAAATGCCTTCCATCTTCCGCTTCAGCGCTTGCTTCATATACACGACGAGCAAGAATAGACCAAAGATCCGGAAGAACCGAAGAACAAGCTGCCCACTCGAGGAGCTCTTTGTTTTTGTCTGCAAACCAGGCTCTTAGACTTTTGAATAGCAGCAATATCTTACTGAGAAACGAAGTCTGGACCCATAAATTACTTACCGTGTTCGAATAAACAGATCTCTAGCATTTCAATGTAATCCTCCGACGTTATCCTCGTTGAAATCTACGCCAATGGAAACTTTTCTTGGAATGAAACTATTAGCGTACCAAAGTTCCTGGTCATTTGATTCTTTCTTCGTGCTAGTAATATTGCCAGCCATCCCCACCATCAAGGCCCGTTTCCGTCCGAAAAGAGTACATATTTCCATTCTTCCGTCCAATTGAATCGCTTCAATTTATGTCGCTATGTCAAGCTGGGCTTTCGCAGTATTTCTCGGCAACTTATTCAAAACGACGTATCTGATTTTGGTAAATTAAGAGGTAAACATATATTCATACGTAAAATTCTTGAAATCCTTAGCGTTTTCACGCAAACTAGAACCACCAAAGAATAATATTTTACTTACATGATGGTTGCGCTACTTTCCGTGTGGGTGCTAATAGTTTTGAGAAATTTTTGTTTGAATCTTTGTTTACCTCTTTGTTTACAACATCAGATAAGACGTTCGGAATAAGTTATCGAGATTTGTGACACTTCGAGTTTTCGTTGTATGACAGAATTTGCTGGAAATGCCTTGTTGTCGCCAGAAGTTTCAACCCTACACGGATTGGTGATGCTCTTCTTTTTTGGTTCACTGTTTCTCTATCAATTCTTAGGTTATCTTTCGTCGTACGCTTTTCTTCTCACGTTTTCGATGCGACCAGGCATTTTTCAAAAGTCTTCCGACAACGGTGTGATCGAAAGATTCTCAGACCGATTTCTCTGGAATGACCTGTCTCAAGGCAGAATTTGAGTTTTACCTTTTCTTCGAAGGTAAGATGCTGGATGACAATAACAAAAAATCCGTTTTCGCCACACTTTAAATAAAATTTGACCTTACCAATCGTACGAAGGCCGGTGTGGCCTCTGCTGCACCAGAACTTGTCTCTATTCTCCATGTGCCCGTCGGTTTGCTTTCTAGAATCATTTTAACTTGGCTGTCGTCCGACATTCTTACGACCCAGCCTATCGTAGTTGACCGATTTAAGCGGGTGTGTTCGATGAGAGGTTCTCCCAGAAACTGATGCAGTTCGTGATTCATTCGCCTCCCCACATTCTGTCTTTCATCTGCACTCCACCGTTCATCGTACGCAACATCTTCCGTTCTATAGACACTCAGGGCGCGTCGGTCCTCCACTAGCAATGTCCGTTAGATCTTAACTTCCTTCGGAATACAAAATAGCCACGATTTTCAACCTTAATAAGCCTTTGTATTTCCCTGCTGGTGTCGTTGTCGGCGGTCATCAATGTGCCCAGATACACGAATTCGTCTACTATCTCGATTTCATCACCGTCGTGGTGGGCGGCTAACATTGTCTTCTCGTGAGCCTCTTCCCTTCATGTATTTTGTTTTCGACGCATTAATCACAAGCCAAATCCTACCTGCCTTCAGTCTGAAATTTCGTCTCAAAGTTACGTGCTACGATATCAACGTCATCGGCGAAGCCAAATAGTTGAACAGACTTCCTGAAGATCGTACCACTATCACAGCTCTTCGAATCACACCCTCGAATGGAATGTTAAATAGCAAACACGACAATCCATCGCCTTGTCGTAATCCTCTCCGAGATTCGAAGAGACTCGAGAGTGCCCCTGAGACTCGGACGACACTCATGACTCGGTCCATCGTTGCTTTGACCAACCGCGTCAGTTTTTCTGGAAATTTATATTCGTGCATACCCATGTTTGATCGATAGTGTTGTAAGCTGATTTGAAATCGATGAAAATATGATGTTACTTACTTATTTATGCTGGTCCAACGTCCTATTAGGACCGCACCTGCTTCACGATATTTCTCCATAAAACTCGGTTGAGGGCTGCTTGTCTCCAATTCTTCGAATGTCCCACACTTACAAGGTCTTGCTCCAATTGATTTAACCACCTAGCTCGCTGCGCTCCTCTGTGTCTTGCTTGTACCGGTCGGAGAAGATGATGTGGGGCACATCATATTTGAGATTATTTCTGCAACACTTGCGAATCGCGAAAATCTGGTTCGTAGTAGCGCGGGAATCCTGCTTAATATTGCCAAACGAGCTCCTTCGCAGTTGGTAACAAGCGGTGGCATACAATTTGGAAGAGCGACTTGTAGGTGGCCTCATTAGCTTGATTGAACGATAGTTGCAGCAATTCAGCTTGTCACCATTTTTCAATCCTCCGGTAAACATTTCCTCCCAAATCTTGGTAATTACCCAGTGCAGCGCCCTTGCCAGTGCTTCACCATCGTATTTTAATAGTTCACTTGGGAGTTGGTCAACACCAGCAGCTTTGTTGTTTCTAAACTGATCTATTTCCTTCTCAATTCCTAAAGGGGATGGGTCGGGATCCTGTCTCCTTCGTTCGCTGTAATATTGCATCTCAGGTGGTCGTCCACCTGCCTCCACCTTTCAAACACTCACACTTATCTGTTTACCTTCCAGCTCTCTGCACGTTTCGGCTTGAGGTACGTAGCTTTTGCGCGAGGTATTTGAGTGTGGAATTTGTTTCGTTAGCACGGTAGAGTGCTTCCATCACTTCGCGGTCTCGTTCTTCCCTTTGGCGCTTTTTCCTTCGACGAATTCCATATTCGTCCTCGTACGGTGTTGCAGCATTCTCGCCCATGCTGTATTCCTCTCCTCTCCTAACTGCTTGCATTCGCCATCAAACCAGTCATGTTTTCGATTCGGTGCGAAAGTATCTAGTGCTACCAATGGCGGTACCAATTACCAATTACCGATCTGTTCATTGCCTTCCATCGTACCTGAGCGTTCATGTCGAAACACTACCGCACAATGCCCTCCGCTCAATTTAAAAAACTACTTCTGTTCAATTTTCACAGCCTGCCGTGCGCTAACGGAACTATCCATACTTTCTCTTAACAACTTTGTTCTAGCAAAAAAAAGTGCTGTCTACTCCTAGAGCCTCATGGTGATCAGAAATTATTTCCTTCTCAAAACAACATCATTATAGATCGTTACCCCGCGTATGGGAGAATACAAAGAAAGACTATGTCAGTGATGATTTATTGTTATAATCCGTATTATGATCACCATGTATTCCCGCATAACATAACATCATAACATAACCTAGTGGAGACACACAAAGGAATAAATGAATAAACACCTTTACATGTAACTGCTTTTCTCAATTAATGCTTTTTAAATGTACACACGAATTAATTATTTTTAATTCCTCTATTTGACAGGCATAGAATTTTTATACGAGAACCAACTTCTAAGGACGGACCCACAGGATGTAGCTCAATTTCTGTATAAAGGAGAGGGCTTGAACAAGACAGCTATTGGTAAGTAAAATGCCTTCACACTTTATATAGGGTATGGAATGGCTTAAGCACCCCGGGATCCTATTCCAAGCACGGGGTAAACGTTAACCTACAAAGCTCATTTTTCGCAGTATGATGCTCCATCTAGTGAAGCACCACACTGCAAAAAATGAGCGTTATAAGTTAACGTTTACCTGCTGAATAAGTCCCGAGTGCTAACTTCTACCTATCTAACTTTGAATATTACCGATGATCAGTGTCACATTGAGCAGTGATAAACAAGTTTTAGTAATTCACAGAGTGTTGAAATAGTGTTTCACTTTTTAACGAAGCATGCCCGGAAAATTTCAAAATTTAACAGAAATCATTCATACCATCAATGACTCTTTAAATGCTCTCTTTCCATAATGGAAATAATAGCAAAAGAGTATTACAGTTAATTAATTCTTATCCCACCTGTTATAAAAATGTTGTGAAAAATAAGCTTTATTTATAAATGTCAAATAAAGTGATACATTTTCATTTCTTCGAAATTGATGGATTCTTCTGTCCCATCAAATAAAACCACCTGAAGTTACGAGTGGTTTCGTTTTCATTTCCCTGGAGTGCATTTTCAGGTGCATTTGTGACTGCAGTTGCAATCGCCACCCGAGTGATGAGAATTATTAGCCCTTCTCTGCAAATTCATGAAATCGACCGCGACCGGTGTAGTGGAGATGAATAAATTTACCCGATGCAAGTGCAGCTATCATCACACCATTTTCATATATTCGCTCGTATTTCGTACTCTATCGCCCGTTTATAAACGGCCGCTGTGTCGCTGATGCTTGGACACTATCGAAATGATAAAGTATTTCCAATGCAGTTGGTATGTGGAACGAGTAATTAATAATAACCGCGATGCCATTCACTTCCACCGGGATTCCACTCGTGGCTTGGTGGGATGCAACAATAAACAAAAATAATTAATACTCGGTTGATAAAAAGTAATTAAAAATTTTCAAATTATTTTATGTTTTTCAATTTGTTTGTGGTTTGCACTTGTGAAATGTACAATAAACCATTCTGATATCTCATGTTGTTGTGTTACAGAAATTAAGCCACGAAATAAATCCATCACTGGGAATTCACGTTTGGTTTGTCCGCAAATGAGTGTGATGTGCTTTTTGGTATATTAATTTTTCGTTACACCTTTTACAGTTCTGTTGTGTATTCTCATGTGAATTGAAAATCAATAAATATTTTATTAACTTTCTTTTCAGGCGATTACCTAGGCGAGAAAAATGACTTCAATGAGCAGGTGCTAAAGGCCTTTGTAGATCTGCATGACTTTAGCAACCTAATCCTAGTGCAAGCATTGAGGCATGTACCTGTGCTAGAGTGACAACGTTTCGCCATTTTACTAATTGATACCTCATTCTTCTTATTGCAGGCAATTTCTCTGGTCATTCAGGCTACCCGGTGAAGCACAGAAGATTGACCGCATGATGGAATGCTTTGCACAACGTTACTGTCAACTCAATCCGGACATCTTTACCAACACTGATACATGCTATGTGCTAAGTTTTGCAATCATTATGCTGAACACGTCGTTGCATAATCCATCAGTAAGTTTTGTTTTTGTTTGGAGACTGCCTCCACGTTAGCAAATAACGTCGAACAATTTCTCTACGCTTACTTACGGTCTTGGAATTCGTAATGTACCCACGCAATGTGCATTCTACTTTCCGTTATAGAGGCAGGGATCACGCAGCCTTACATATGGATAGTAGTACATATTCAGTACATGTTTTCCAGATTCAGTTTATTAAAGTTGGCGACGATGATATAGTGAAACAACATATTTGGAAAGGAACATAAATTTTCAAAGCTGTTGTTTAGAACTATATTCCTACAGTATAGCGCATTCATTTTTTATGTTACGGTAATTCATATCAAATCTAACAGGCTACCAGCCGATACAACTTGCTTTTACATTTTTCTTCTTAACGGTAAACAATAATTTTCAATAGGGTTTTTTTTTTATCGTTTCACTTGTTTTTCAAATACCGCCGTTTTTAAAATCTCAAATTATGATATATGGATTGATCGGATGTATATCAAACCGGATAATCCTTTCTTTCTGTATGTTTTGTGCCCAACATCCCTTTTGAAACATCTTTCTAAATGATTTTCTAATGAACCGCAAAAAAAAAGGATAGTCACTTTGGTTGATTTCTTATGTTAATAAGACTATTATGCATTTATTAATGTGCAAAACGTTTTTTTTGCAAAACGCGGTAAAAAAAAGTCCACATATTTCAATTATCGAACAGGATAACTTGCAACGGCTATGGGTGGGATTGTTTGTGTATATTCAATCTTACTCCCACTGGCCGGCCAGCAGTGATGTTATGGAAGAAATCCAGCGACCAAATGGGAGCAGGAATAATCTGTTAGAAGGTTATATTTTAAGTTCAGTACCTATGCTATTTCATAATGTCTGGATAATCACGCCTTTTGCAGGGACAGTTTCACATACAATAAGCCATGTAAACATTACCGTTATCATTTGGATAAGGGTACTTCAACACAGTTCAGGTTTAGTAACTTAAAGTTTTCTAACCAAGCACGTAGAGAGTTGTTGCTATATTAATCTCATCACATCGTAATCAGATAGACTCGCAAGCAACGTCTTGCCGTAAGAGTGAATTGGTTTGTTATGCTCAAATTTGCAGTTAAACGTAAGCAAATTACGAGATTACGTATTACGAAAATGAACCATTCTATTTGCAATCGACTATGCCATTTGTTAGTCAGCTATGCTACTCACTATACAAACAAAATACACATCGAAGGTTAAAATTGTAGCGTAAGAGATCGGGGCCGCAGCGCAAAATGTTCCTTCGTACGCCTAAAAATCTGGGTGTTATCGACATCAGCTCTGAGAAGTCACAGCCCATTGCCGCATAACTGCTTAAGCCGTCTTCCAGTCCTGGTCCAGATGGAGTTCCGTTATTATTCCTAACGAAATATATCCCCTTTCTCAAACTGCTTCGGTAATTTGTGTTTCTCCTCCTTTTGGATAGCAGCATACATGTTTCCAGTTTATAAAAAGGCAAGAAACAATGGTATTCATAGTGAGGCGTTCCACTTTCACCATTTGTACCTAACCTCGTACGTTACACGAAACGTATGTCTGAAAGAGAAGAAATCGCCAAATCAAACATGTATGATGTGCTCAAACGTTTCAGGGAGCGAAAGAGCGTGGATCGAGTGCCTCAATATAAGCGTCGTAGTGCAACATATGACCGCAAGCTGATCCAGAAGGTGCTGAGAACCGTCTAAGCAAACCCTGGACTATCAGGTAATGAAATCGCACAAATCAAAGAATTCGTTTGCGAGCAGGATATCGTTCTTATCGAGCAAGCAAGCAACCAAACAGAACGTTGAAGCAAAGTTTCGTCATCAAAACTCGAGCTCGGAAATTGTACCAGCTGGTTTTGACGAAGTACCAAGGATGTCTGCTCATCAACGATGAAACCTACGTCAAAATGGATTTCGGACAGCTTCCTGGCCAAAAATTCTTCATTGCGACGGCACGAGGAGATGTTCCTGTGAAGTTTAAGTTTGTTTTTATGAACAAATTTGCCAAAAAATTGATGATTTGGCAAGGGATATGCGGCTGCCGAGCAAAGACCAAAGTGTTCGTGAAGAATAAGACGATGGAATAATACGATAAGCGGAAGCTTAAGAAAACTGGAAAAAACGGCTCGGGACGCGACTCAGATGACCAAAATGTGGAACAAATGGTTCAAGGAAGTTGACTCCGGAGGTGTGCAGCGTTTGATGGAAGGAATAAAGAAGAAAGTGCGAATTTTTATTAGAAACGAAGAGAAATGATTTGTATTGATATTTTTTTCTTAAATTACAGTGAATTATCTTTGTTTTGATGTAGTAAACTTGTAGTAAATGTAGTAAATTTGTACGTCAATCCGTTACCGAGATACAGATGATTTTATTATTCCGGATTCTAAATGGACATAGCTTTACAAGCTCCGATACAGGAAAATCAAACAACCAACTTACGTAACGTTTGCTTTAAAAAAATGGACCTTGTTTCGAATAGTGATTAAAAAAAGCTAAGGCATATAATTGCTTTTGCTAAATTTCCCATGGAAGGTAATTTTTAAAGCTTAGTTGCAAAAAAAATCTACGCTTTAAGCTTACTTGCAAAAAAATCTAACACGTGGCTTTGTTTGCCTTGCTGATAAAGGAGCGCTTCCAGGCTTCTTAACTGAGCACAACTTTGCCGCTGTACTATGAGACGGCCATGAACAGTTCGAGCAGAAAATGATGGCTGAAGGGTTTCCTGGATCACTCAAACAGTTACCGTCGAGTCCTTCTTGACTTCGGGCACGATATGGTGTCTCTGCCAAAATGATCGACCACTGATCCGAACGTTTTTAGTTTTATGAGAATGTTCTCAATCGCTGCATTGCTAATATTGTACTTCCTAGCGACAGTTCCGATTTTCTGATACACAATCACACACACTTCAAACAATCGAAGGGCCTTCCGTTGGAAACTTATTATAAACATGTTGAATGGTGCACGTTTTTTTTTACTATTGTTTGTTTTTTATTCAATACAAAATGATTTTTTTTTCTAAGCAAAACTCTTTTTTCAGTATTCCATAAGTGAGAGTTTTGAAAAATTTCAAAATTACTACAGTGTGTTTACTTGACTTTGAACCAAATAGGGTATGTGTCCCTTGACTCAGCCTAATATGCAACAATCGATTACATTTTTTATTATAACTCATAAAGTATTTGAGCTGGAAACAAAATTTAACTAGTTATACACTTGCTAACATATGTTCAATAACCTATCTAGTAGTATGTATCACGAAAAGTTACACAACTTGTTTTATAAAATCAGAAGCTTTCGAGGGATATGGATGTAATGTCGGTTTATGGGTACCAAATTGGGTCTAATTATGGATGCAAGTTCGTCCCATTCGAGGGATTTGTTATTAATTGTGGTCTAGGTACGATTTTCCGCTGACTTTCTGATTCAAGGCGTTGCCAGCTGTATTCGCTCAACCCAAAACACAACTTCATGAATTAAACTAAACTTAAACTGCTAAAAAATACTAAAGTAATTTTTAAATATGATTCAGCGGCCATTCCGGAATCAAAACATTATAATTCACTCTACACATATTTTGTTCGTTTAGTTTGTGTTAAAATGAGCCATATGAAAAACATTCAACCGAAACTCAGACATTTGTATTGTAAATGTTACCAATAACAACGCTTTTCATACAACAGGCCATAGTTAGGAACATAGAAAAAATATGTTCCTAATATTGGGTCTATGGTTTTCATGTTAAATCTTTGTTATTTCACCTATGTGAACTGTTAGTTTATAACATGTGACTATATTCTGCACATTTTGGCTGCATTATTTGGTTTATAGGTTCAATTTCGCCAAATTTAGATCATTTGAAGATCGTGTAGATAGTCTGTTCAGCTTAACCAGTAAAGTCATGGTGTCTAACAAGTTAAGAAAATCGAAAATTTCGAGGAAGTGAACTGCCGTTATAAGCATAACTGTCCCATGTATATAGGAAACCCATAGAACATGGGACAATTATGCGTAGAACGCCAGTGAACAACTATAAATTGATAAATAATATCTCAATTGCTTTGAAATAAATCAGTTATGCTGATAGCAACATGATTTTGTTGATTATCGCCGAAATAGTGACATATTTGGTACATAGGCCGAATCAAGGAGCTAGGCTAACATTACATCCCGTTACTCCTAAATAAGAGAAATTTAAAAAATTTGCTTATCGGTGTGAATATAGAAACAATGAGATTAATTTGGGAACAGTTAACCTTTGTAATATTAGTTGAAAATTTAGTTTTATAATATATTAACAATCAGATAAGTCTCACGAAACGAATCCTCCGAAATAACAAATTTTTTTATCGACGTTGATTTGTAGCTGAGCAGCTGTCGAGTATGAACATGTAATATCATAGGAAAAGGAAAATCAATAGTCTGAGAGAATCGTTAAACAGAATGCTCTGTTTGGCGTACAGAACACATAAAAATTGATAATGGTCGTTGGGAGCATCTAGTCCAAGAAGGTTAAGTGATGCTCCATTTCTTTTCAAACGGTTGGTACTAGCAAAATCAGTGTAAATTTTGTCGAGTACAGCTACCATTACAAACTCACCTTTAACGTAAAATTCCTAGTCAAATACGCTCCAGGGTTAGATTAGAAGCGAATATTATTGATAGTTCTGTAAACGTGCTGCAGTAATGATATTTTTAATGTTAGAATTTTTAAGTTAACAATTTTTACTAGACATGGAGGCAGCAACCGTGTTTACGCCTCTCAGTATTCAGTATGCGAATCATATCAACTATATATATGTCCGTCATGCAGGCGATGAATTTATTGCACATGATGATTTTAGTAGAGAGCATCACATTGTCGTAATTTACTATATGTTTATTTTTTCATTACAGGTAAAAGAAAAACCAACTGTTGAGCAATTTATATCAATGAATAGAGGCATCAACAATGGAGGAGATTTACCGAGAGAATTGCTTGAGGTAAGCATGCTACTGAGTTAGAACATTATTACAGACCACTTTATAAACATAAAGCTGTATTGAAATGTGCGACAATTATCTGTTTGCTATCAAACTAACAAATTTTACCATATAGGTTGAAATTCCACGGAGAGAAATCCATAAGAACTGCTTAGCTTAAAAACATTGTTTGTCATTTATTTGATTAGAAAGATTTCATGTTTTTTTATTATAACCAATAACAATTATGATCATTTCTTTTAATTTTCTTCGGCCTCAAAGTAGATTACCCAATTCAAAAAGTTTTGATTCTACGTGACTTGGGGTTTACGCCTGTACAAATAAATTAATTCATAAAAAAAACTATAATTTATCCTGCTTATAAGTCGTCAACTTTTGTTTAAATTCATTCCAGTCTCTGTACGAATCCATCCGAACAGAGCCTTTCAAGATACCGCAGGACGATGGCAACGACCTGATGCACACTTTCTTCAACCCAGATAAGGAAGGATGGCTGTGGAAACAAGGTGGACGGTATGTAGTATTCTTGATCCAATCGTTCTAGTTTGTGTTATTTTGACTGTATCATTTGTTCGTTGCCCTCAGTTACAAATCATGGAAACGAAGGTGGTTCATTCTAAACGATAACTGCTTGTACTATTTCGAATATACAACCGATAAGGAACCCAGAGGAATTATCCCGTTGGAGAACATTGCGGTATGTTTCAAAAGTTGATGCACCCACAGGCTCGATTTATTATTGAAATGATTTTTTCAAACAGGTACGCGAAGTGCAAGACCGCAGCAAGCAGTTCTGCTTCGAGTTGCATGCCAGTGGTGGAGCGGAAATCATCAAAGCATGTAAAACCGACTCCGAGGGTAAAGTGGTCGAGGGTAAGCATACGGTCTATCGCATGTCGGCCGCCAGCGAGGAAGAACAACAGGAATGGATCAAGTGTCTCAATCAGTCCATCAGTCACAACCCGTTTCACGACATCCTAGTACAAAGAAAGAAGAAAGCCCTCGCAAAAAGTTAGTTAGCGCTATCTTGTTTGAAAAATTAATTCACCTTTAGTTTTTCAACTCTCACCAAACTCTACTACTATAACAGTACTCACGGGGCTGTGGTTGCTCCATTTTAAGTATGCGATGGATGCGATTGCGCAACTGAATCTCAATTGTTTATGTATGTGTATGTCTGTTGGACATTAGGAATGTTTGCGTTGTGCAGCCATTAGCGCGTGTGATAATGTAACTAAAACTGATCAACTCTAACTAAATCATTCTCGACAGTGGTGATAGTGCGAATATTTCCTAGATATCCTCTGAAAATCAAAACTAAAAGCTAACCTTATTTCCTATACACACATCCTTCATATCATACAACAGACGTCATCATGATTAACGGTACGTAATCCAGTGCATCCATGTATACTTGTACACATGTTTGTTTTCTGTTAATTTATATACTTTCACCATAGAGCCCATTAAACTTAGTGTAATTTGTAACTATATAAAAAATTAAAAATATCTGTTTTTCCTTCGAACACGTAAAAGAAAAAAAATAAAGCCTAGGATAATTATTAGTTGAAGCCAGGAAGCCATTCTCGTCCGTCGTCCGTTTATTGTTGCTGATGTATTTCTCCAAAAAACTTTGTCTTTGTGCTCTATTTAGTTATCTCCTAAACAAAATTTGTAAAGTTGTGTCGAAAGACGATATACCTACCATGATTACCACCGTTGCACAAAAGAAGGGAAGGGAGGGTAATTCAGGTTGTCCAAAGCCACCTTTTTTTACAAATGGATGAGTCTTTACTACTAATAATATGTGAGTGGGCTCAGAAAAAAATTGAGAAATTATCAAAATTGAGTTTAGTATGCCAAAAGATTGTTTAAGCTTTATAATATATTTTCGCAAAATTGGTGAAGATTTGACCGCCTAAGCCATTTTACAGGGAACAGAAAAACGACTCGCTCCATGCAATTTGTACAGGATCGAAAAATACACACACTTGCTTACCTGAAACAATAAATTGGCTTTATATTGCCAATTATATTGATTTCAAGTTTAAGTAATTTAGTACACCTAAAATTTTGTCAGAAAATCACCAAACAGGATGTCCCGCAAGCAAATGTGACACCCCTGCGTCATCGCCCACCTTTCCGACCTCGAGTTGAATTGGAGTGTTTGTGTTAATACCTTATTTATTATAATCGTATTCTGGAAATGGGGCATTTTAGACAGTAAGTTTCTGGGTTTTTACTGGGCCGTTAAGAAACCCTAAATCATTCGTGTTTGGTTTATTAGAAAACAACGACAAAAGAATATAAAAACGTTAAAAAAATACGAGCCGATCTATAAGTTAGCCTTGCAGTTCGCTTTGATGCATATTTTTAACGCCCCACCATCCGTCGGAATATGTAAATCACTCTTCCAGCAGTTAGTAGGTCGAATAATATCGATTCGATCATGTATAAGGGATGGCAGTGCAGTCAATGACGATTGTAATTTGGTGCCGCCATCGGGAAATGAAATCAAACTGCAGCAGAAGCGGGCCATGCCTGGCTTCAGCACCCCACCGCATACCAAGAGCAACCCCTTCATTGTATAGGAAAGAGAGTCACGAAATACTATCAGTAGTACCAATTTCCTCTCTTATTCACGTCTGCTCGCGTATATCAAATTCATTAAACAAAATAAATCCTGTTTACTTAATCATATTTCGCGAGGACCAGAATGCTTTTCACAGTAGTAAGGGGTAATGAATGACACACCAACTCGTATATGGAGTTGGCAACACCATCTCAATAATCTCGAATGAATCATTATATTGTGTCAGAATCGGTTCATACCAGCGCACTACTGCGGACACTATGGTTAATTTAGATTTCCCCCGTACGGAAAATATGTAATCTACTGA
>JASCZW010012281.1:0-29049 GCA_034211315.2 Aedes japonicus
GCTCCACTGCTTCCGTTTCGGATTCGACACTACAGAGCATGTCGTCTACGTACGTCCCATTGCATATCATTCAAGGATGTACTTGTTGAATGTTATAGAAGTCAACTTAATTATATTAGCGTTTTCCGCTTCACGGTTTTCCTAATAATAAAAATCATGACTTTTTCATTTCTCAACCGATTTTTGACGCTAAAGTTCTTCTGGTCACAAAGTTGTTCTGGATTCAGATAAGGACATTTTTGATCGCAAATTGTGGACCATTTTCAGTGATAAAACATGTTATTTAAACAAAACAATAAATTAACATACCCTAGCAGACTTGGAACCGTCGTTGGCTTCCCCGGCAACCTTCCGCGGTCCGGTTCTAAGGACCGCGTTTCGTTCCGACAAAACATGAACTTACGAAATATCATTTTATACTGATATTCAAAGGCGAATAAGATGTAGTACCAGAGAACCTTCTCAACCACCGTAACAGTGATCAGCACCCGTGATCCGGTTCGGTAGATTGCTGTCCGTTCCAACAAAACATGGGTTTGCTACATATTATTTTACATTAATATTCTAAGACGACTGTGAGTAAGTACTGGAGCACCTTCCCAAACGTAATCTAGCCATAGTTGTCAATAACCGGATCATCCGAAATCTGGTTCGGAGGACAACTTTTCATACCGACAAAACTAGGCTTGCGACATATAATCGAATGCTATTTTTAAAAGACGAATAAGATAGAGTACCAGAGAACTTTTATAAACGTAATCTGAGCACAATTACCAGTATCCGGATAATTCGGTACCATTGACCCCTTTTCGTTCCGACAAAATAATCAAAATAATCCGGATACTGGTCATTGTGCTTAGATTCCCAAAAGTATTCTAGCCGCAGTGAACAGTATCAGCACAGCCAAACAGACGTAATTCTTTCTCTTCCCTCATCTTACTTGCGTCTAAAAATTAAAACAAACAAAAAATGTGTTTTGCTCATAATTTTACTTCCAATAGCACTTACTTGGCTTAGCACTGTTATTGAAGGATTACCATGAAGCAAAACGTGAATGATTTTTTTCGACAAGCAGCTAGCAACATCAAACAGCAACAGCAAAACACAACACCACAATAATCATAGCCAACTTTTGCACTATCGAGGCGATCGTGGCGATTCAATCTTCATGAATCAATGAATGCAATCAAATAACGCTTGTCTAATTGTTAACATTATAGGTTAAGAAATATTTTTTAGATGCGTTAGGTTAGATAGGTTGGGCTTTCGACTAAAGGAAAAAGATTGTAATGATTTTTGTAGTCTACTTAACTGACTACGCCTATGTCTTACATACTTAATTATTTATACTGATCCAACGTCCCGGAAGAACAGCACCTGCCTTGAAAACTAACTAATCAAGCATGTCGAACCAGAAAATGCATCAAACGGTTAAACGTTGTCTAAGTCTAAGTGTGTTATACACACTTCCCCACTGATTTTGGCAAGGCTTTGACAGATAATCGGTTATTTCAATCGATCAATGTCACCTTTTGACTAAACCACTGGCCAGACTGAGCAGTATTAACATGTTATAAGCCTATCTTGATGACGAACTTCTTGTTGACATTGTTTGACTACCGTTACATCATGTTATGACGCTGTAGTCTGAACAAGGCTTAATCGCAGGCTCTTTCATTACACATTGCTTCGTAGTCCTACGCCACCTATGCGTACAACTCCATTGGGTTGTCCCTTGTAGTTTTTCTTAATTCTTTATTAACATCTGATTGATTAGATCTAAGAAGAATTCTTAACTTCTGGTTAGCATTAAAAAATAACAGAGGACATTCAAGAAATCGTCGAAGAAGTTCAAATTTCTTAAATGTTCAACTTCAAAGCCGAAATTTTAAATAAAAATTCAATGCTATCTTTATCATCGCACGCTGAATCATGAGATTCAAGAGTAAATATGTTGTTTTTTTGTTGGAAACTATTTTTGCAATGTTGATCAACAAATTCAAAAATTAAAAAACAACTCAAGATTAGAATTAGAAAGGCGCATCTTCGTTATATTAATAGATTTACATATTTTTGCTGAAACTGTATTCAATCAAAACATTCCACAATTGAAATTTCAAATTACTCACAGAGAACACAACCATTCCTGACACTCGCAGCCATACGTCCCATCACGATCCAGTCATAAATATTTTGTAGGTCCATTTTATTCCACAGTATTCGCCAGGTACCAGAATGGTCATTGCTCATTATTCCGAATAAGCCCATACAAATCCCACTCTGCATATATCATAGATGGCAAAATTGAGCCAGCCTACGTGACGTGAGTTTATCATCGAGTGAATCCCCTAAACGTGTCTATGCACCCGGTGTCCGCATCGACGTAGACATACCTTTGGCAAACATTATGGAATTTCCATTTCATTTCAGATCAACTCGCAAATCCAGTGGCTTGGGTGACCTTCTAATTCAATAATGATACAATTCTAAGTCCCGAACGGACAATCTCATAAAAATAACACCACAATCCTCAGCCAGGAAGCACAACATCTATGGAACCAAAACAAAAAACCAGCCAATCTACGCCTGCAACACGTCAACCGTAGTCGAGTGTTGCACGACTTGCACTAGAGAAACGTCAAAAGTACGAGGACATCGAGTGGCGACGAGAGCTTATATGATACGAAAAAAAATGCAAAATAAGAATCACCAACCTGATTCTGTACATTGATGACGAGCTGAGTTATCCCATGGCCAATCTGCACCAGAAGACATATAAAACCTATCACTATTTTTCTGCTTATACACGATTTGAAATACATTTCTCCAAATTCCGGATGTTACACGGCACTGGCACTGTACACCATTGAGAACAGATTGGGGATTGCAAATGGGGAGCACACTAGCAAACCTCTTCCTTTGGACAATTTGCTCTATTTACAATTGACACTCGATTTTTTTGATCCCTTCAATTTATCACGTAAGCACGAAAGAAAACATCTTAGCAGCAGATGATATCAGAACATGGCATCCCGTTCGAAATTCTTTTAAATCACTTCAACCGAACACCAAACCGGAGTAAATAATGCACTAACACTACATACATTGTATGTTGTGCTAAGAAAACTAGTACATCCGAGGTTTCCCGTTCCCGACTGCAACTAACGACCAAACGTGCCGACGAATACCGCGGAACTGATTGAACTGCCGACGAGTTGATGAGTATTCAGCCAATGAATGAGATTTTGGATGTTGGGGGCATTTGTTGCCGACGGATTTGTTTGTATTATGTAAAATGTTGCAAGCAGACTGTGATACACGCATGCGTCTCTAGAACAGTGCTGCCTCTGGTGGAAAATAGAATGATAACTGAATTGCCCATCTGTTTTATCGACTTGTTTAGTGCGATTATTTCCTATTAGATTTCAAAAAACGTGGGGCTGATTGTAAATGGCTTTTCTTGTTCAACTTCACATTAAACAATGATAAGGCATGCATGAATAGGATAAATTACTGTCCTCCTACACCACCGAGTAGCTTGCAATTTGATATAATACTAGACGGATCAACTTTTCCCATTTCGAAGCATTTGTATGGCAGTTGGGTACTAATGTTGGTTTAGTAATTAATTGAGTAAGCCATCATTATTCTCCCGTCGTTACTTACGATTACGATTAAAACATATTATATACTTATTAAGTTGATACGGAGCGCTAGTAGTTTCGCTTTAAGTCTCGTTCGAAAAATGTCACCTTGTAATTACGAAAACATACATTAATTGTTATGTTATGTATTCTCCGTGCGTGGAGTAAAGAGTGAACATTAATGTTTTTTGCTAGAATGATAGATATGAAGAGAAAGTATTGAAAGTTCCGTCAGTGCACTGCAGGTAGGAAATCAAACAGATGTTTTTTGAAATTGAGCGAAAGGGCATGTATCCAGTGGTACTTGAACCATGGACGTCAATTTTTGCCTAACATCCCACTGCGGGGTAGGTTGTAGGACGGACCAAGTCCGCCACTGCAACAGGCAAAAATTGACGTATGGAAAGACGGTCATGTACCACTGTGGCTTGTGATAGTTATTCTAGCGATCTATTGTGTGCACTCTGTTTTTGATGCGCACATGGGGAGGAGAACTCCCCATTGGCTTTAAGATGCGAATTAGAATAGTAAACAGGGGTATACCACAAAAGTTCAACTCAATGGACGCAGTGGTTCAACGCCCCAAAAAAAAAATCTCGTTCCATTTTATGTTAAGCAAGTCAGTCTACCCATATCCAGGCATTGACGGGAGGCGACAGTAATGTAAGTATGACATACCAAAAATGATCATGTTATAAGTGCCACGAGGTCGAAATTGCATAAGCTATAATATCAAGAAGCGTAAAACTATAAATTGTTAAATATTAAAATTGTCAATCCAATAGAGAGGCGGCAATAGTGTTCTGGAAGCGTACATTTTCCAAGAAGTAATAAATCCTGTGAAAATTCTTATACATGTGCAAAAACTCAATTTTCCCGACAACTTTGAAAATGGGACAAGAGCACTTCCTGACGAGGTCACTACCGCTGAAGTGCAACTTTTGTGCAACACTATAATTAATATTGACATACTATTTTACCTGTGAACAGATAGACAAATGAAATCCAAGCTGCCTATGAAAAAATGCAAATTCCAAAGCTCTTTTTTATGGCGGCCACATGTTGTAGCCTCATGAGACATTACGGGATTCATATATACTAAGTTAGTCAAAAAGTTTTGAAAGCGGCAATGAAAATACATTTTTGTTTGGGAAATCACTTTTATTGCTCAGTATAGTCACAGAGAACAGACATCTTGAACATTCTATTTACTCAATTTATTGTATAAATTTTTAAAAGCAAACCGTTGGAACAACAGTACCGTCTAGTCTAGATTTCACCAAACTGAAATTGACACACTATCAAGTATATACGCGCGCAAGTGACGCAATCAACGTACAATTAACCAAAACTAACGGAAATTAGCAGTTATTCTAATATAGCAGCTACAGGCATTTACACACGGAGAGCACACCAGCTTGGATGTCTGTTCTCTATGGTATAGTCTCTCATAAGATCAATCCACTTGGTTCAAACATCTTACAACTTTGTTGTCCCATCACGGAAGTGACTTTCAGGAAGGCCTGCAAAATACTCCTCTACAACGACTATAACCTCTTCGTTTGATGAAAAGAACTTTTTGACGTATGAGAACAGCCAGAAGTCAGAGGGAGCTAAATCTGGCGAATAGGATGGGTTCAACAATTCGTAACTCAATTAATTGATTTTAGCAATGATTTTGAGCTGTGTGAGCAGGCTACCTGGATGATTTTTTTTTTCTGAAAACAGAGCCTTTTTTCACAAATGTTTTCATCCAACTGGTCCAAGAGGTCACAATAATAATCATATTTGATTGTCTTACCGGTTTGGGGATAAAATTCCTTCTGCATCCCAAAAAAAAAAATGACGCTAACACCTTCTTCGTCGATTTCTGGACACGAACTCGCTTCGAAGCCGAAGTGCCAGGCTCACACCACTCCTTAGTCTCTTGTATTGATTCAGGATCATGGATCGACGCAGAAAATCATTTTCATCCTTACGACATTCCTTTAATTGTTGCTCTCAGAAAGTCGCACTCGAACGTGTTTTTGTTGCATTGTTAGCAAATGCGGCCCATTGTGAAAACAAATTTTTGATACCAAAAACTTCAGCCAAAATATGCCATGTTTTTTTATGTGAGATGCCTATGGTGTCAGCTATCACATCCACAGTCAATCTAGGATCATCCAAAACCATATCCTGTATTTTCGCTATAATTTCTAGTGTTGATGCACTTTTTGGATGTCCTACGCTTAGATCGTTTTCAACGCTTGTACGGCCACGTCAAAACCCCAAAACCCATCGGTGAACGGTTGGAAATGAAGGAGAAGAATCCTTTGATACATTCACCATCTTTGCATGGATCTCAGCAGCCTTTTCAAAACAATGAATTTAATCACTGCACGACATTAGGATTTTACCAGTGTTAAAAAATACTCTGACACATCAACTTCTAATGGCTTGTAAACAAAGATTGAAAGGACAGTTGAAAATGAAATATTGATTACGTCCTAATAATAGTGATCCTCATAGGAAGAGATATGCGGAAATTCGATTCAACGATTTGGCAACGATGTTTATTTTATTCACAGAGGCTGATAACACTTGCCGCAGTGCAAAATTTGCACGATTGGCTCAGATTTGACAGCTCTCGCTGCACGATTGGCTCAAAAATGGCTGCTTCCGCATATCTCTTACTATGAGGATCACTAGTCCTTATTAGTGATCCTCAGAGTACAGAGATATGCGGAAGCGGCCATGTTGAGCCAATCGAGCAGCGAGAACTGTCAAAATCTGAGCCAAACGAGCATGTTTACTGTTTGCTGAAATGTTTCAATTGCTAGGTATTGAAATGGAGTTAAAATAAATAGTTTATATTTAATATGCTTCAAAAATAAAAATTAATCATTCGTATTCTGCAGAGCTCGTGGTGTAATAATAACATAATATTTTATTATTATCTGTGTTCGACAATGTTGCTTGTGTTGCTGAGATGAAAGTTTGTCTGGAATTTGTACAGAAGGTTATTTTTCATTTTTGGCAATTAATTTCACTGAATTTGCCGTCTTGAATAGAGAATTCTACTCCAGTGTCTAATTCTGTCTGTTTGTTTGGTTCTGCAGATTCCCTCAAAGCTTATTCTATTTTTATCGGTGTTCGGCATTCTTGGGAAATCGGAAAAAGCTTATGTTGACACAATCCGATGATTTTCCACGTCGGCGGTTTTTGCAAAATTTTGCAATACACTTTATAGATGATGGTTTTTTTTAAATATATAATAAACAAATTATTTGTACGTAATAAATAAAAACAATGGAAGCTCACAACGACGAAGTCACGCACAAAGCTGTAACATTTTACTCTGCAGAAGTGTTAGCAGATTTTGTTAACAAAACGAACACCGTTGCCAAACCAACGGATTGAATTTCCGCATATCTCTGTACTCTGAGGATCACTAGTCCTTATGAAAGATGAAATATTAAAATGGCGAAGAAATTTTGACTTTTCTACCGCTCCATAGATGTCACTTTCAACACTTTTTGACTAACAGTACGACACTTGTTTCATTTTAATTGATTGTTGCATGAAACTGGTGGTGATAAAGTTTTCAAAACCATTATCCACAATCCTGCATTGACATATCATATTTTTGTCTTATTTACATGATAATCACTGAAGCTGTTTTTGTGCGATTGATTTTTTTACGGATTGTCAGAAATGTATGAGGACATTACCACACGAAAAAACAAACTACGCAAACGCTTTTTATCACACCTTTCCAAATACAAATTCAGAGTTCAATTTCAGGAATACGAAAGGTGCCGTATAATTTCAATATGCATAGGGTAAGTGTAAGTAACCATAACGAAAAACCGATATTTAATAAGTTAACTGTTACGTTACCAGTTTCATCACACTAGCACCAAACAAGTGAACCAATTTCAACAAACCGAAAAAGTAAAATGATAGTTGCCAATGATTTTTACAAAAAAAATATATGTATACAGGTATACCTCGATAGTACGTACCCTCGATAATACGTACCCTCGATAATACGCACCCTCGATAGTACGTACATTTTGCCTCGATAATACGTACCCTCGATAGTACGTACATATGATTCGATAGTACGTACAGCCACGAGCCTAGATATTAACCCTTCTTACGAATTTACCCTTCAAACAGGTTGCGGCGGTAGGACATTATTTTATTAAATATTTGTAATGGCCTTACCCGGATAAAAATAACTATACAATTACAATACAATAATATAAAATAATATTAAAATTATGGACATCATGATTCCAAAAGGCTCGGAAAGAGCGAAGTTAGAAATAAATAAATAGATTTATTTACTTAATATTACTATATTATTATATTAAATGATTTGTTTGACATGATCAGAATAATCAAAAGTGTTGTCATTTACTCCACACTGGAAATTTATTTTCGTAAAGTAGCTTTCATGGGTTTCTGCTGGTATGGGCGGGAATAATTTATCTAACTTAAAATAAAAATTAAAGCGCTGTCGAGAGCTATAAGCTCATGCTCATTAATCTAACATGTTCTCATGAGTCAGCATGGCCCAGTGAGATCAACCAAGGATTCAGAATCAGCAAGTATTCAGGTTCGCGAACCCCATGTCATAAACATTAAAAAAACGCTGGACAACTCCACGTGCGCTGTTTTTGTCAATTACATTTTGAATCGATAAAGTAGATCTGTCAGTCCTTCATGCAACCACCAGAAAGACGTTTATTCATAGTAATACGACCAAATATTCATAGTCCTTTGTATTGTTTTCGTAAAATGTACGAATGTTCTTTCTGTGTCAACAAATGCTTCGTGCTTTTGACAGTAGCGCGTGTGTATTAATTACGAATGTATCTTCATGAAAAGAACAAATCAGTTTCGTTGCAGAAAACAACGAATGGATTTGTGGGTATTACCTTCGATTTTGTTATATAAACTAAAATTAACTTTCAGTGCAATGACACTATTAAAGGTAGAGTATTATCAACAATCAATATGAAACTAGCGATTTGAAATTGGTTCACTGTTGTAAAACCCCTTGGTCATATCTGCACCTAGCAGTCTGCCCCTTTTCAATACATTCTTGCACTTTTCGATACTAGAATCTTTGTTTTTGTTTTGGTTGGCTGCACTCTCGTTTCATTTCACTAAATTTTTGAGTACTAGTGGATACTATTTCTATTTTTCTCACGGAAATGTTACTAAATTTTCGTAAAATGTGGATCTACTCTGAAAATTTCCTCGTTCACTTCTAAGCCAAATCAAGCGTAACGAACGAAATCGCTAGCAACTTTTCATACAGAAGAAACAGGCGTCATCTGGCTTAAATTAAGGAGAAATGTCTCGCGAACTTATGCCAAATCTAGCATTTCATAACTGCATATCAAACTGTGCAGATCAATCTAAACAACAATGTTTGCAAGTGATATTTCTTAACCTAACTCGTTTATATTTTAGTTTGAAGTCCTAAACAACTCAATTTTTAGTTGCAGCTACTCAACCGTTGACTCAACTATCCCGTTCTTTTCCTGCAGCGAAAGGTTGAGTACTTTAAACTTAATTTTGGTTGAAAATCAGTAGCACCCTAGGTACTGTAAACGATTGTCATTTTAGGATAAGAGTTGAACCAGCCAACGGCTAAAAGTCTCTCTAATAAAGTCTAATCAATCAATAAATCATCTTAAGTTCATTTGATCGATTGCGAACGAATTATTTGCTCTTCGAATTTCTTTTTCTTATTTTTAAGGTGTTTATAGTTAGTTAACAAGTTCAGTAGTTCTACTTCAATGTTGGTTTGAAGCCATCCTGTTAATTTAATGCACACCTAAGGAAAAAGGACAACAAAATTATGGAATCATATAGAAATCGGTTGGATGATGGCAGCTACGCAAAACTCGTCGATAAGTACTTTTTTAAAGCTTGATTTCTGGTACTTACGGCCCAACTTAAAATCTCCGCTAGTTAGATTTCCGGCAATTTCGTGTCACTATTTTACGAGAATATCCTCCTACTTATCTCTTTTAATAACTAAACGTCATTTAAAAACGATCCCATTGAGATTGATTCAATCTCAATCACATATTATTTGTGCTTTATTTGACTGAGTGATTTTACTTTATTTTCAGCATCTATCCATTCAAAATGCTTAGGTATGAATCAATTTTTTTGGAAGAGAGGAACATCATCCAAGTGATCTAAAGATTTTACTCGAAAAAGAATGCTGCAGACAATATTTTTAAATGTCCAGGTATAAATAAACACATATTGGCTATGTTTTTAGCAAATTGGTTTATTCCATCTCCTCTCCTAGGCTAAATTCCGAATTCTCGAAGAAGTATTTCATTTGGCAGGCCATATATAGTTTTGGTCGAAAATCTGAAAGTTTCGTCTCTGCCAATAAGGCTGTGTACGAGGCAGAATGTCAGCAAAAGCGGTTGCTTATCAGAAGCCAGCTCTGTTTTGGCTTGGCCACTTGCACTATCGAAATCCGTCCTGTATAAGATACAAGAAGTCAAATACGTGCCAAAAACGCCAATCCACCAAACTGTCCAGAACTTCGCCCGAGAAGTACTGGGCTCTAGTTAATCAGAGCTCTTCGAAACTAATGAGAAAGCAAATTGTACCGATGATATCAGAGAAGATGGAAAATCGTTACGATCTTTTTTCCGCCTTGCCTAGTATCACTAAGCTAATTGCTTATCACCATTAGCCTCTTACCGCCCACAAATCAGTGTTCTAAATGCACGTGCAGCAGATTAACCATATATGGACAGTTAACCATATCTATAGATACCTGTCGATGCAGGGTATTATTTTTGCAATTTTCAAAGTTTGCACAGGAGCGAAGTTTTCCAATTTCAGAAATCCTCACATTTGAAAAGTTTTGGATCATAGTTCAAAATAGGTCGATTCAACCTACATTTCTGCAAACATACGGAAGATTCATGATAGATTGCTATCACCATGCATGACTTATTTTACTCTGCCCAGTTTCACCCAAAATAAACATAAATCAAACTCTCACCGGTAATGATGGTATACAGTCTGGTATTTTAATACAACATATTTGATGCCAGCCATTCATCTACCCAACCAAGCTTTTTTATTCGCTTATTGTCTAGTGAAAATGAGCTAAACGTGTTGGAAGACAAACGAGGAATCAAAATAGGTGGATGACCGTGTTATAGAATACTCGACTGTATAGTTCGTCACGTAGGATTCTAGCTTAAGTAGCTATATCCTTGTCATTTAATGTGGATAAAAATTCTCCAAGCTGACATGGACACTTTATTTACGTACTCAGGTTCTACTCCTCTATGTTTGAAAATTACAATATCTCTTGTCTCAACCGAAATCCAGAATCATCTTTTTGCGCTTTTGGTGATCCTTTCTGTTCTTCCGTTGTGTTGTCGTCGTTGTGCTAAGCCAGAGCTGTTTTTACAATGATTTATAATCTCGGTGACAAGGGATTGCTAACATCAACATTCTCCCCACCTTCCCGAATACTAGAATAAAAGATGTTTGTCGTATTTGCCGAATAAATCTGCTTTGCTACGTCATGAAGCTGTTGTTTGATGAAAGAGATATTTGCTAAGGTATGTACATAGATGTCGGCCTCTATCATTGGATGGCTCTGTTGGTGGTGGTGATGGTCAAAGCTTTTAAGCAATGAACGATCTTCTAGCCTCGTTGCATCTTCAATAGCAAAGCATCCATGTTGTAGGACATATTGGAAGCATTGCATGGACGATGGTGGTTTGGAAGGTTATATGTGGAGCATAGGCGGATTATGTGGTAGCTCTCATAAATTCGATGCAGCAGGATGGGTTGCTGGTTTGTAGGTTATGTGTATATAGTGCGATTTATCTTAACTATCTAAATGGTGCGATGACATCCTTTTTAGGTTGCAAAACAGTCGAGTTGAGCAGTAGCAGGTTTGCTGGATTTTGGATGATAAGGCTGCACAGCACTTTGATAGTGAGTATGATAAATGTTTGTCGAACGTTGTCACCATCTTTGTCATTTTCCCCGTTGTCAAAAGTCACTGCATATTGTGATGTCATAGGGAAGGGAACGTCTTAATCAGAGTTGACTGTTTTCGTCATTTGTCAGGAAATAGGTCAAAGACTCCTACATTTTCCAAATTATTGCACATTCAATTATACGAACATAAACTCTAAATATCGGACATAAATCATGATTGATTACCAATTAGTTACTGTCATTTTGAAGATTACAATATATCATCTAGAAAACCAGTTTCCTACCCGTTGAAGAAATTCGCTCAATTTTTGCCATTGCGTATTTTGCATTTGTTCGAGTGTCCCGGAGGGAATGTCTTCATCAGCTCCTTCTCACATCAAGACTTGTCGCCAGAATGTGATGTTGAACATTGAGTTAAATTTATTTCATATTTAGATGATCTTAAAGAACTATTTATTTCATGTTTCTTCCAGTCACTTGAGGTTGATCTATGCTTATGCTTATATTGTCCGTCATCTGACACTATCATATGTTATGAAAAAGTATGCTTCCAAAAGTACTCAACGATAAAAAAGCTGTTGAGCGGCAGCTATGGCATCTCTGTTGCTTTTGAGAGAGCCCATGTTTCCTCTAACAAAAAAAATGAGTGGGGTTGTGTAGAAGACACGACCGGTTGACGTAGACTACGTTAAACCAAGTGATGCATTATAATGTCAGGAAATTCTGTGTGGTTATTATTAGCGTTAAAAGGGTTTCAATTATTCGTGCGGTCGCTTACCCTTACCGATAGAAGCAGTTTAAGTCACAATATGACGGGTGCTGCTCTTATGGGACATTAGACCAGCGTTTTGAAGCCAGTAAGTAAGAAAATTCTATTGTACGCTCTTGAGATATTATTTAGTGGCCCTGAAGTTTTATGAAGTCAGTATGTAGGAAAATTCTCTTGTACACTCTTTATAACTCTTTGGTTGGCCCTGAAAAGGGCCTTTTGGTTTAAATGATGACACGGTCGCGGTTGCACGTTTTACGATGGACTATCTTTAAGGCCTAGAAGATAGTTAAGGATCTGTTAGGGAATATAACATTATTTAATTAATGATAGTTTTGCTAATTCTTATAATCATAATCACTTAACATTACTAAATGTTCATTCGTATGTCATACTGTGCCTGAATGGCCTGCATCTTGGAATTCTCACCATCGCCGGAACCATCAACAATGTTTTGCATCGTTTGGGGATTTCAGTAACGACAGGCAGCGGAGGAAATTCTATAATACGTACATACAAACATATATTTTGACTGATACCTTGTCTCCTTTTCAACATTCACCATTTAAATACCATACCATTCGGATCATTTGTATACAATCTGAGTTGTAGTATGCCTTTGCATAATTCAACTTCAAGATTCAAAGAATTAGAATTTAGGAAATTTTAGCAATTCTGGCTTTCAAGGGTAATAATAAACATTGAAATACTCTAGAATTCAAATAACGATAAAATTCGTTATTACAAAATATCCGGCAGGTTTAGTGATTGTTATGAAAACACAATAATCAATTGCAACATTTTCAAATGTGTAAGCGTCTCTTAAAATGTTCAAAGTTTAGGAAGTTTTATCAAACAGAATATAACAAAAATTATCTTGCAGTTGTTGTAAGGTTATATATATAAGTATATGGGTATATTCCCTTGGCTCTGTCGATTATGTAGCGCACGATTACAGTTTTAACTATAACTCATACAATAATTTAGCTAGTAACGATATTCAACTAGTTATACCTTTGCTAAGACATGCTTAATAAGGCGTTTGCTGTATGGACCATGAAAAGTCACCAACTAACATTATTGAGTCGAAAACTTTCGAAGGATATCATTAAAGATACTTGTTCGAACGAATTTCAGTAAAGTTTGTTTATTTCATCGCTCCAGGCATTTATTTATATTATCGCTTCGGGCATTCGGCTATATTCGGTATACTATACGGAATATAAAGCTACTTTATAACATCTAAATGACTTTCTCATGTGATCAATCGGCCATTCCATTTCAAAACATTAAAATTCCCACTATATTCATTTAGTTATATAGGTATTGGTATGAATAAGCCCTTCGAAAAATACAAAACCGCTCACTCTTACTTTTCCATTGAAAACTTTTATAATCTACATTTTACTATGTGATGAATACATTTGGCCATAGTTGGGAATATAAGGTTAAATGCGAACCTAAAATATGGTCTATGGTTTTCTTGTGAAATTATTATTCATGTTACTATGCGAATGTCAGGTAAATTAGGGAATCCATTATGGCTTAAACGTTAAGGAAATCGAAATATATATATATAAATATATTAGATCTCGCAGAAGAAAGAGAGTTAAAGGCCAGAACGGTGGATCTCAGAAACAATAATTTTGCTAACAAAATCCGCGCCCTCCCAGATTGTGCTAAGCCGTTCTGAAATTAACAAAAATTTTAAAAACCAAGCCTAGGCCCATTCCACCGTTGATCCCACTAGACATCAATGACTCTAAGGATCGTTTGATTACTCCCGCTGAGAAGGCTGCTGAGATAGGTCGACATTTTGTCAGCTCACACAATCTTGGACAGAACATCGTCAGTCCTCACGAAGCTGCCGTTAACGAGCATGCGAATAACATCCATCTATATCCCAATGATTTTCGGAGGAACTAGAAATCACAGCTGACGAACTGTCGACCTATATCAAAACATCGAAGAACATGAAGGCCCCAGGTTTCGACAAAATTTTGAATTTGGAACTCAAGCACTTGAGTTCCCAATTCTACGAACATCTAGCATTAATTTTTAGTCAATGCCTCCGCCTTAGCTACTTCCCTCGTGCTGGAAGTCAGCTAAAGTCATACCCATCCGGAAACCTGGGAAAGATCCTTCATGTTCCAATAGCTATCTACCCATCAGCCTTCTCTCGGGAGTATCAAAACTCTTCGAGAAAGCAATTTACCGTCGGCTCCTTGCGTCTACAGACGAACTCAACATTCTGCTTGATGTACAGTTTGGCTTTCGACGCGGTCGATCAACGGTACATCAACTGAATCGAGTCACTAACATCCTCAGGCGAAACAAGTAGGTTTCTTCTTCTTCTTCTTCTTTCTGGTTGCTTCGCCTCGCGAAGCATATATTAGGGCCAGTGGCTGTGACTATATGCCCTAAGTAGGTTTCGAAAACATCTGCCATGGCCCATGCCAAAGCTACTTATCAAACAGAACATTCAGTGTTTCGCTGCATGGTGCAGTTTCTGATGCGCAGGAGGTTTCCGCCGATGTTCCGCAGGGAAGCATACTAGGTCCACTTCTGTTTAACCTGTTCACCTCGGACATACCCCTACTCCCTGAAAACGGATCTCTGTCGCTGTTCGCCGATGATACCGCAGTCGTCCACAATGGTAGGGTAGTGAGAGCGATCGCATCGAAACTGCAGCGAAGCCTGAATGTTCTGTTGAAGTATCTCACAGACTGGAAGATCTGCATCAATGCAGCAAAGACCCAGGTCATCCTCTTCCCACACTCGAAATCGCCCAGACTTGTTCCGGCTGAGGATGTTAAAATTCGTCTAAAAGGCACAACGGTGGAATGGCCCCAGATTCAGCCATCTATCTTGGCGTGACTCTAGATAGCAAGCTGAACTTCAGGGAACAGGTTGACAAGACTGTCACAAAGTGTAGCGTTCTGTTGAAGCTTATGTACCCATTGCTACGCAGAAAGTCTACGTTGTCCCTGAAGAACAAAGCTTGCTATCTGCAAACAGATCATTCTCCGGTTATCGAGTGCGGCATGCCGATCTAGGAGAGCTGCACTAAATCACACCACCTGAAACTACAGCGGGTTCAAAAGCAAATTTCTCAGGATAATCCTGAACACACCTCCGCGGACGAGAAATACTGAGATCCACCGTCTGGCCAGATTAAAACACTCGAAGATCGTTTTAGTGAGACTATCAATAGGTACAAGGACACGTTGCCACCTATCAGACCACCAAGTAATCCGGGACCTGGTACCCCTTCCTAGGTTTTTAAAATTGTAGTTATTGTAGTTAGGTAGGTTATCAAATTATTTAAATTAAACAAACCAATCCCCATAGAGGGATGATATGTATCGATAGATTAACAAATTAACAAACACACCACAAACAAACACAAAGAAGAACAAAGATGAAGAGCCTCTTCGGCTGAGACAATTGATATGTAATAATTAAATGTAAACATTGGATGAAACAACAAATAAAGACACATTTTAAGTAAGAAGAAAGAGAGTGAGTTTTATAAAATATCATTATTCTTTGCAATGGGTATGGGAGAAAAGGTTGGTAAATATATGATAAATTCTTATATATATAAAATAAATACCTGAGAAAATAATCACGCATTAAAAGCATGTTCAGCGCTTTAGTTGTATCGATATCATTTGAAGGTTCATATGATGTATGAAGCACGCGGCGCATGTCATCACCAGAATACAATTAATACTATGTTAAAATTTATTAAGACAGGGAGCAATAACATAGAGAGTATTCAATTGCTGTGATGACATGCTCTTTGTTAAATTGATTTAAAGGTGAATCGCTGCTCCATGTATGTTTTCCTATCTTTTATCTCGCTCTCGTAAACTCAACTTGCTATTTCAAATTGATAAATCTCGATTGTTAGTGAATGAACATCGAATCGAGACTCTATCAAAATCCTCACAGCAAGAAAGTAGTAGCGACTCTGATTTATATCAATTTTAAATGTTGAGGTAATGACTGTCATCAAGAATGATTCAGCATGATCCCTTAAATTTAATGAATATCAATTTCCTACCTCGAGTTGAAGGACCTTCTCCAGCGTCCCAACTAGTTGTTGGCAACGCATTACCTCTTGCTGCTTTCAATTTTGCCCGATAACTACGAGCTCAGCTCGGCATCAGTGCAAAGGTCGTTTCGGAGGATTTCTCGTATGTTCGCTCTTTATGCGCTTCCTGAATCTGCGCAAGCGTTCTGGATCAAATCAGTTAGGCATTCTCACTTTCACTATGTTTCTCAAAACGTTTTTCTTCCTAGAGGTAGAACTTTATCCAACGCGAATCGTTAACACAACAGAACAACTGTTTATAACACCACTAATTGGAATTTACAGAGAATGTTGGTTCGAAATATTATGTTCGACATCGAAAATGGTGTCCGTGATAGGAAATTTGTGGGTTTAAGGTATGCGACGAAGGGAAAACAAGTGTTGCTAATACCACTGGCTGCCAATCGACAATTTGAAACGAAAATCCCAATCAAACAAACTTCTCAAGCTGAGAATTTTAAATTGACAGTAGCAAAGATGGATTGTATCTGGTAGCATTTATTGATTTATCGCGGGTTGCGCCAACCAGCCAAAATTTTCCCGACAGCTCGCCCTCCATGCAGGCGTTTTTGCAGTTGCGAATTGGCACCATATTAGGCGCACAAACCAAATGAAATAAAAGTTTAATTCTTTTCTAAACAACTCTTTTGATTTAATTGGTTGTCCTCAAAAGGACAGATTATCAATTAATGGATAGCGCCAACCAGCTGGGTGAAATTTTTACCGACGGCATCGAACTTAATTTAAGATTAGTTCATTCTTGAATAATCAACTCTTTTATTTGAATTTATTGTCCTCAAAAGGACAGATTATTTCCACCTACTGCTGACTGCTACTCGCCCCCAAGGACGCTTTCCCACAAACAGCAGCGTTTTCGAAGTCGCGGCGAAACAATCCCCACGATGAGGTAAGATGGCGGCTTGCACAAAACCGACGCGATTGTGCGCCCTCATAATGCGCCATTTTGCCTCATCGCGACGATCGCTGTTTGGGAGAGCCGCTGCTTACCACCACCAGCTGCTACGTGACCACCAGCTGCCTCTGCACCAGCTCCGCTGCCGTAGGCTGTCCAGAGCATTATTATAGTATTGGAAAATATCAACAGGTGTTTTAAGTAGAAGCTAAGTGAAATGTTTTTTCAGTGCTCTTTTTTGTCAGCCATAGCGCCATAGCGGTATTGTAATGTGAAGCCTGCTGTCTTTTACATTTGTTTGTTTTCAAACGAAACACCCTGTTTATCGGCACACTCTCTTTGTTTAACATTTCCGTGAGAGTTAATGAAATAAAAAAAAACACATTGCTAATTGAAAGATCAATAACAAACTAAAAGTTTGGTCGTGTACGTCTGTCTCACAACCTGCAAGAAGACGAGTTTATGATCATAGCAATCGACATGTTTTGGTTGATTTTTTTCGATAGCGCATCGGTTTTCGAAATGAAGGAGTGGGTTGAGGAAATTTACGTTTGCAGAAAATCGTGAACTGGTCTATTTCATTTCCCCTTTGCACACATGCACGGAATCGCACTCATACAATATTTTTAGTGTATGTACAGATAGCGGAGCTGAAGAAAACATTTTCATAATCGGAAAGCAATCTGCATGCTTTTAATAAGCCCCTGTAATTGGGATCTTTACTCCATGGCTATGGAATTTTCTGAGTTTAATTGCTCATTTCTCAACGTAAGTTCTGATACATAAGACGTAAGCAGATGAATTTACGTCTAAATATTGGCATTTTTAATTATAGATTACATACAGCTTCATCAAATATTCCTGGTGATGCATAAACTCCTCAAAGCCAGTCTCGTACCCTATAAAGGAGCCTCCAGATTTGCGCGTTTTTTTTCGCTGTGGCATGATGTTTATGAGAGCACTGAAACCAACGCGATTTTAAATCACTGTTCGCACGATTTACCAGTGTTTTTCGAAAGTGTTGCTTTTGCGGTCGCTTTCGATTTGCTGTCTAAGGCGTTTTTAATTCGCCAGAACACCGATTCATGTTCATCGCATGTTCATTAAAATTTTGCGATTAATAGTAAAAAGGAATATGGACAAATTGATCATGTGCTGATCATTAAAGAGTTCTTGAACAACGGCTAGCATCCAGAAGCTGGTACTTCTGGAGACACGGAACTACCGTAAAAGTGCTAAATTAATTAAGTCAGTCTTAGAAGTCAGCAGTTGTTTTTAAAGTACTGCTAAGATCGTTAAAGATTGGATGGACTTACTTTTGAACTTGAAAATGACGCTCAGAACCACCTGGTGGTCTGTTAGACAATCTGGATCAACCGTAAAAAATGTCATGTTATGTAATTAGTCCAAGAATTCATTTATTTTTCTAATGTTCTTTAGACAGCATCATTTGAGTGTTTTTGTGATAAGGCAATTATCTTTCAGGACCACCAAATGATCTACCGGATCCGCAACAACCGTGAAGGTGATTGATTTATGAAATTCATTCAGTAACTTTGCGCTTATTTTCGCTAAATAAGTAGTAAGTAAGTAATGGGCTATATGAAAACCTTTCAATGATTCGGAACAACCATAAAAATGGTCAGTTTATGAAAGTAGACTTAGGCTTCTTTGGTATGTTTTCTTCTAAAAAACGTTTAATGAAATTGTTACATCTATAAAATAAATCTCATGAATCCTGTTAACCCGGAACCCGGACCCGGACCCGGAAACGTTGGATCGAGTGGGCAACAGCCTTTCAACTAGCGCTACTGAACGCATTTCTGACGTCCAGGGTCTGCACAGTAGTGAACTCCTCGCCTTTTACGATGAATTTTCACCTCTACCGTCTTGGTGACGGACATGATGGCATCCACCGTTGACTTCCCTTTATGGAAGTACTGATTATTGGACAGTGTGTTTCGACAACCTGTTGAGGATTTATCTTACCAGTCGTATCCAATAAGCATAGCGCTGGTTTGCCTGTCTTCGGCAGCAATACTAGCGTCTGGCGTTTCCAGACATCAGGGAAGACACCCTCGTTCAGGCACCTTTGCATCATCACCTTCAACATTTCGAGAGCCACCAGAATAGCCGTCTTGATGGCCAAGTTCGGTATTCCATCTGGCCCTGGCGCTTAGTTATTTTACTAACACAATGAGTTCATCATTTGTAACCGTCGCCTCATCCCGTTCCTCCACGATACCGTTATCATCGCCCACGTGATGGCGGATGTTCGGCGTTGCCGACAATCCTTCCAACAGCGTTATGGTCTGGGATAGTGGAAGGTTGGCATGGGACAACTCTGCGGCTATAGGAGGCCAGGGATTCAGGTCGTGGCGTGGAAAGCGTCCCTCAATGACCACCTTAAGTAGCTTCGGTGATTTCATGGTTGGATGGGCTTCATCTTTAGCGTTGGCCATTACCACGCAATAGTCCGTTTGCTGGCGTTTATGACCTTGGCGGTGACTAGCGCCACGGGGTGTCGTTCTTTCGGAGTCCGACAACGCTCTCTGCATCCTCTTTTTTGCGCGGAGTCAAATTCAACACAGGTCGGTCTCTCAGCCCTAGGTTTGACCTCCCTAGATATGGTTGCATCGCACACGCGTCTAAGTTGCACGGGTTTCACTTATGTTTTGTTCCCGTTCAAGCGTCTCTATAAATACATCTTCAACGAATTATCAAGTCCTCGATCTGTGCGAGGAGTGTGTGCTCTTCCTTCTGCGCGCTGCCTAGTAATGTGGATAATACTATAGCGAACCGCCAAATGGTTGCTATGAGTGTAGCTATTCTCCATCCTCCATTCTACAACCCTGGGCTGCCGAACGTCACGTCAAAGATCGACTCCGTTTCTATGGTAGGAACTTTTGGTACCTACGTTGACCAGATCTACGTTCACCCTGACCAGGGCTTCAAGCAGGATCTGGCCCTTTGGATTGGTGAGGTGACTGACTGCCCCACTCTTGCGCCTAGACGTTGAAGTTACCCGCTATTACCAACGGGTTTCGGCCAGTTAGTTCTGTTGTCACCCGATCAACCATTCTGCGGCGCATAACAGCTGCAGAAAAATACTGCATTCACTTTAACAACCGCGAAGCCCTCTGAAACTGGGAACTTGCCCTCATCGCATAATGCCACCATGTTGGATCTATCCGCATCCCAGTTTATGTCACCGGCTGGGATGCGATATGGATATTATGGTGATATCCGTTGCCGACTCGCAAACTACCTGTCACAGCAGCTTCTAAGCTGCCTCCCAGTGGTTCAGGTTTAGTTGGGTTACCTGCACTGTGGTTAGCTTCGTTGTTTACCCTTGCGGGCCAGGCATTTAGGACCTCCCGTTACGTGCTTGTCATCTGGTTTCCAATGACACATTTAGGAGCTCCTTACAGTCCCGAGCCTTGTGGCCTTTCTCCCGCACCTTCCACATGAATCGCTCTTATCCGGTTGCTTACTCTCCCACGACACATGCCCGCTCTCAAGGCACTTGAAACATTCCTGTGGCGGCTGGTTTTTACTCGGTTGTCAAACGGACCACATCACCTTGAGTTTCACCATTCCTAAGTCTGGCTACTGCCAACCGTATTGTTGTCACTTGGGTCCCAAGTTGACCCTATTGAAGCCGTTTGGCTGTTGTGGCTACCTCGATCGCACACTGGGCCTCGATGTCCGTGGAGATTTCCCTAGCCTCCGTGATCTCGTCCAGGTTTTAACATTGGAGTGTCACGGGAGTGGATACGTCACGCACGTCCACTGCCACTCCCAAAGCTTGATCGGCCAGCTTTTTATAGGCTGGGCTCTTCCCAAGTAACAGTTTTAGCTTTATTCCAGCCGTATAGCACTCCTGCCGGTTTGTTGATAAAACTACATTCAAGACTGTTTTGTTCAGCAACACCTCCTCTATGCTTCTTTTACACCGAAATGTGTACAAAGTGGCCCACTCTATAGGCGGTTGTGAAAACAAATTCATAAAACCTTTACAAGATCATAAAGATTTTGAAAATGTTCTAGTAAAAGATGGTATGACCACTTGAGAATCTTCATAAAACCGATTGGTTGCCATCAAAACCAGAATAGCGCCAAACGGTCACAGCTGTCAAACTTCTCGGTGATATTGTGGTTGGTTTTTGTTGTTCTGCTTTGCACGATTCTCTGCTCTTCTGGTTCATTTAACAGTAAATAATATCTTAGAAAAAAGTTCTAGTGTTGCAGGAAATTTTGTTTGATAGCAACAAATTGAGTTTTTTAGAGCGTATCATGCTCCAACGCATATTCGCATTTAATTTCAAGGTGAATATTGGCAAGATAAATGCCGAAAATTAATGCGCCGCGGAAACTATGCGAGTTTAAATCAACAGAAACAACATAGAAACTACTATATATTAGATAAATTAATCATGAATTTCCTGAAATTTTATGGAATTCAATAAGGTTATCTAAAAGATTGCCAAAATTGGTCTCCGATTTACAGTTCATTAGCATTACATCTAAAATTTGGTGTATTTATTTTTCCACATTTCAATTATTCCATATATTTCAATATGGTGATCGCAAGAAATCACGGTTTCGCCAAAAAGCCAATTTATCTTCTCAATGACTACTATAAAACTATTTTGGTCGTTTGGTGACTATTTTCAATGCCAATTTGCCGTTTAATGCATTTACTGGAGGCAAAATGGTTTTAAAATGCTTTTCCAACTGACCATAATAAGATAATTAGAATGAATCCTAAAACGGCATTTCAAAACAGCATTTAACGAGTTCATAAAGTCAAAATAAAATCTTTGATAGGAGTAAAAGGAACATTAGAAGACAAGGTTTTAACATCGTTGTAAAGAAGCTGGGTAGGCTCTTATAAACCTGACTAAAATTGTACCTATTGGCACCTCTTACTGACATAATAAAACCAAATTGATTTCTAGTGGCTTTCATAAAACATTAATAAAACTTATTAAAGTTGGATTGTTACTTGGGTTCAGCTTTGTATCCTTTTTAAGCTATAGTATCATTTCACCGGTGCAGGTAGGGTGGATACTCCGCACGTCGGTTCCCTGATTCGCGAGCTTAGCGTCCCCACGCATCGCTTAGAGGACCTCAGAGTACTTGAACTTTTCGGTCATCACGACGAGAGCCTCGCCGCGGTTCCGCATCCGTGCCAGGTTTCTGGTCTATATCTCCCGTTGTCGCCCGCACCGTTCTTGTCCTCCATACGTTGCTGGGGTCGGGCCTGGTACCTGGGCCGCCCTCGGCGCTGAAACTACCCTCGCCAATGTACTGGATCTAGTGCTTTTGCGCCGAGGCCACTCTCTTTACGTAGGACGTGTTGTTGAGCCCTCCAACCCCAACACCACGTTCGCATATGTTTTTGGACCCGTGGAACCGCCTGACACCAGCCGCTTCTTGGAAACCACGGGTGCGACCTCCCCAGTTGACTGCCTTGCACACTTGGATGTCCCTGTCCCCACGGTGGGTGGGATGGGACCTCGCAACGGCCGCAGTTATCTGCGTGCGCTTGCAGACTGACTCTCTAGCCTTTTCCACTGCTACTAGTCTGGCCATTTCTTTAGTACTTTGGTTGGTTAGAAGCTTGGCTTCCATTTTGTCCCTCTCGTGGCATGCAGCCTAAAAGGACCTACAAAGCTTTGAGTTCCTTGCTCATATTGCTACGGGTCGACGTAAAGTAGATAATGGCATTCAGCAACTCAGAGACAACAATCACTTTAGGTAGCGTATCAAGCTTCCTCTCTACGGCACAGACGAGTTCCGCATACATTGAATGCGCCGCCAGATCCCGCCTTTCTGCTAGTTCACTTTTGGGGAACGGGTTCGAGTTTTTCTGTACCTTAGTAGTTTGCGGCTCCATATTGTTGGGTTCCCCTTCAGCCACTATCGAAAACCCACTTGAAGTCGTCGCTATAATGATCTCAAGGTTACTCATGCAAGAAGGGAGGCCATGTAAGGGTTGACACGGTCCTTCATTTGGGATACCTTTTTCAGAACCATATCAGCGTAAGTCAGGTATGGACAGCTGAGCCCACTCCTGCCCGGCTGGCATATCCTGTCGGTGGAGCGTGGAACGTATTGAAGGCCTACCAGGATTTCCATAGGACGGAGATAGTCATACTATGGGAACCTCGCCATTTCTAGTAAGTGCCACTCAACAGTTCTCAGGAAGATTACATAGGTGCAGGGCCGGACTTACATTTGAGGGGGCCCGGGGGCCAAAGAAGTGTGGGGGCCCTTTTCTTGATGTAAATTTAAAAAAAAAGAATACTGTGTCTAAAAATTTTCTGATGATGATTTTTATTGGTTGATAATCAAAATGTATGGTTAAAATACAACTTTAAGTTTAAAAGGCCTTCCTGCGAGACTTTGCTAGCTGAAATGAGTCAATTATATCGTCAACACTTATTTCTTTCAAGATCTTGTTTTCAATGCTTAACAGAGTCAAATTCACGAGCCTTTCGTTAGTCATCGATGTCCTCCAGCCTATTTTTGATGTATTTCATTTTTGAAAATGACCGCTCACCACTTGCGTTTGATACCATAATACTTAGGTAAATTCGCAATGCAACTTCTGCGTTAGGAAAAGTGGCACGCAAGTCGTTTTTCATAATGAAATTGTAGAAGGAACGACTCTACTGGCTCGTTATGAGTGTAGCGGCTTTGCTTTGCGAATGAAACGAGTTGGGTGAGCTCGTTGGTTAACTCCGGACCAAGGTCAGCAGGGTACGTTTCAACCAACCTTTTTGCTTCCTCTTCTAAGGCTGACGGGGACGCATCCAAATCCGACAGGAATTCGAATAAATTTGTCACCTTTGGAAAATATAAATGAGACAAGAGAAAAAGTCAAAGATTTGATAAAAGACATAAGCCAGTAATTATCTTTACCTGTTTATATGCTTCAGCACGCTCTGCCAATGAAACTTTAAGCTGATCAATAACAGGAGAAAAGGCATCAGCTTTGAATTTTTCCTTTGGAGATTGTGTTGAAACAGTTTCAGCTTGCTTGGCCCGACCTAGCTCATTAAGTCGAACGTTTTTGTTCGCAATCGCGTCTTCCGGTAGCTCTCCGTGCCTGACATCTTCTTGCCAGTAGACTCGTATTCATCATATTTTGCTCGTTTGGATTCAACGTATTCAATCAAACTGATAATTGAGTTGACTGCTGGTTTCAAAGCTGTGGCCGGGTTTTGGAGAAACTGACTAGTGGCGTCGAATCTTTCCAGTATGTCGCACCAGAACTGGGTGTAAATCGCATTTTCAAGTTGTGACATCTTATTGAAGAGACACAGTGCTTCATTTTTTACTAGATCCTTCTCCTCTGCATTCTCAGCAATGGTCAAAAGAGCGGATTTGATTTCAGAATACCCGTGAAGCAATGCTTTCGTTGCATCAGCCCGACACGACCATCGAGTGTCACTTAGGTTTTTCACCGTATACTTCCGTTCGGTCTTGGAGAGATGTTCAGTCAATAGCTGGAATCGACTTGTTGAGCCCGTGAAAAAGTTGAACAGGTTTTGAACAAAGTTGAAGTAATCCACAGCAGATGAACAGGTATTGGCTGCGGCCTTTCCAACTAAATTCAACGAATGAGCGCAACAAGGAACGAAAAAAGCATATGGGTTTTTTTTTGCAAAACCAACGCTTGTATTTTCCCGAAATGTTCGGCGCGTTATCGTAAGACTGTCCTCGGCAATCCTGGAAATCTATGTCGTGTTTTTTCAAAAACTCGAGAAGTGCATCAACCATCTGCTGACCCGCATGACCGGGTTTCATTTTTACTAGATTCGGAATAAATGTTAGAAATCGATCAACGGGGCTAGTTCCTTCCATATATTTCACTGTGACTGTCAGCTGGTCAATATGAGATTCATCGGGAGAAGAATCGACGGAAATTGAATAGTATTTTGCTATTCTTATTCGGCTAGTAATAACCGCAAATACCTTATCTGCCATAAGGTCGATGATCTCGTCGCAAATTGTAGAAGACAAATAATTGGCGTGCCCACTCCTCTTATTGCCGTGCTTCTCGATATGCTGAGCTAAAAATGGGTCAAATTCTGAAACTAGCTCGAGAATTCCCATGAAATTCCCATTTTTGGACGAACCAAACAGCTCGTCTTCTCCATGAAACGCTAAACCACGTTCCGACGTAAAACGTAATGGCTTTCACCACTCGCTTCAAGACATCTCGCCAGTAGCTTGCCATCTGTTGTTCCTGTGAGAATTATAATATTTGGATAATGGGTATCTTATGCTCCATTTGTTACAATAATAAAAATCTTACGGCTAAAATATAAACTAATCATTAAAAAATTAAAACTATCCGTAAGAAAATCAAAAATTACCAAAAGAAAAAGGGATAATAGCAATAATAAAATCAAGAATTTCAATAAACAAATCAATAAAACAATTAGTGAATCAAAGGTTTCCATAAACAATCAATTTATGTTCCATAAAAGTTCCGAAAAAGCGAGAAAATACTCAAAAATTTCATTATAAAAATTAAAAGCTCCAAGTCGAGAGAAATACAAAGTTTTCATAAATTATTAGAAAAATTCCATAAAAATCAACTATTCTCATGAAAAACTATCAAAAAAACTATAAATTAAGTTAAAATTACAAGAAATGAATCATAAATCGTCATTTAATTCTTTAAATATATAAATATATAATATTTAATCCTTAAATATACAACCCAAAACACTGATCTTATGTGGTGTAGTTGAATCACCCCTGGAATTTTGATGCAGTAGGGAGCGTAGCTCCTTCGTTGCATCGATTCAATTTCAAGCAAACAATCATTTATGTTAAGGAAAAATTACTTGGTTTTTCTGCTTTTTATACTTTCCTTGAACTTTTGGTGTTTTACTTATGGTAAATTTTGATTATTTTTATTGTTTATTCATATTTTCTTTTCTATGTATTTTCTATTTTTGTAAAGGTTTTGTTTTTTTAATGGAAATTTGATTTTTTTAAAGAATTATTGCTTTTTGACTTTTTTATGGAACGAAAATCTATTTTTATGGAAGTTTTTATTGATTCATGATCTTATTGATTTACTAATGGAAAATGTTGATTTATTAATTGCTACTGTGGACCCCCGCTGATTTGAATAACATCTCATCAAAATTACCAGAGTAAATTTTCAATTTGAGCTTCCAGTAACAATAAAACCATGATCCTGGCAACCTTATTTGCTGTTTTGTTTTTATTCTGCGTTCCGCTTCACAATTTACCATTTCGCTTCGTTTTGTTCCATGAGCTGAATGACGTTTGAACCATTTTTAATTGGAACAAAGTGCAAATAAACGGGGGTCAAATTAAAATGTTTTCAAATTAAACACGGTCAAATATACGGTGGCACTCGGTACTACCCTTTTTTACTATTGGTTAATTTTGATTAATTTATGGGAGCTTTCTATTTTTTATGGGACGATTAGTTGTCTGCCGAAAACTTACCTCTCTTTTTAAACTTTGATCAAGACCAAGTTTTCCCGCTCGCAACGAAATGGCGACTGAAGATTCCAAATGATCCTTCGATGTTTCATGTGAGCTTAATTTCTCTTGGGCGCGCTTCCAATTGCAGAACCCATCACCAGAAAAATTCGACAATGAAACGTTCATAAGCTTGCAAAAAAGCAATACAGCTTACCGCTGTCCGGCGAAAAACAAAGCCAATTTCGGAACACTGTTTCATTCAGGAGCTTTCGGTAAAACAAGGATTTTGTGCATTTTCGGAAGCCTGTAACATCCCCTCTATCTTGGCTTACCGAGAAATTTTCGAACATTTGCTCATCATCACAATTATGCAGTTCACTAGACCTTTTGCAATCCAGTAATCAATTTCCTTAGCACTTAGTTTTGACCACTTTCCCACATCCTTCTCAAAATTTGGATTGACTTTTTCTTCCACTTTCCTGGCAATTGAATCTGAACCAATAGACTTGGAGCTCGAAGCCTCTTCTGAGGGCACCGGCAAGGGTACCGGATCCCGAAAAACATTTGACTCAGTTTCGGATTCACCCGCTGCTGCACTAGTACTACCCGCCGCAAAAAATGAACTGATTTTCGGGGTTTTTGAAAGCACTTCCTCGACCTTTTGTTCCGCTCATCTTGAATTTTTCTTTTCTCCGATCCACTTTTATAATTTCTATGCACAACGTGACGATCGCCCATTTTTTTGTTTTCAAATCACCAATTTTCACAAATGGTTGCCGAAACGAGAACAGTTTCACAGACGCACAAGCAGAATAGCAAACGGTTCGCGGCGGTGGGAGAGAACACACTGATTGTTTATCATGAATATTCGGTTTAGCGGTCAGTGAGGGAGAAGAGAGAGTCACATCGAGTCATACACGGTAAAAAAATAGTTTAGACGTAGTGAAAATATAAATCATAAGTGATGATTTTTTGTGGGGGCCCCCACAATGTGGGGGCCCGGGGCCATGCCCCCCCCGGCCCCCCCAAAATCAGGCCCTGAATAGAATAGATAGATAGCGTTGTTGCAAATTATTATTAGGTAGTTGAGTCACTTGCTGGGATGGTTCACAATAACGAGTATGAAAATTCTATAACAACTTTTCATTAAATATTTCTTTATTCGCTTTCATATTCCTGTGCATCTGCATCTTCATACCAAAATTTGTCTTCCTCGGGATCTAACCCTTCCTTGTGTTGACAGACATCGCAAGATGATGGCAGTACTGGATCTTTAGCCCGTTCATTTTGCAATATTGCAGAATAGATCTTACTAGGGACAGGCTCTTCGGAAGATTCTGTGCACGATTTGATGTACGCTATGTACATGCTTGTTACATCCAGAAAGCAAGAAATATACTTTGTCTTGTTGGCCACCCGACAGAAATGGGATGTGATCCTCGGAAAGCTGCAAACGTGTTTTTTGCAAAACTAATAGCAACATTGTTCACTTTTCGTGGCTGATTCGAATTGATTCCATTCTGACGCGAGGTTCCAGCCATGCTCTGGTCATCCTCGAGTTGCGAAAGCGGATTGGAATGATCGTTTCTCTGATCATGGTCATAATCTCCTACAATGATTTCGGTAGAATCTTCGGATCCGGACTCGTTTTCAATCTTGATGTTCATGGGTAGGTCAGGCTCCGTTTTAATTTCAGTTCTTTGGTATACATTTTTAGATTGCCACTATCATGACTTGGTCCAGCCTCACAAAATATAAATCTCTGAGCTCATTTTCATTGATGTTAAACGTGTTCAAAAACATGACGTTGCAAACCCTAAGGGGTCCAGATTTACTCGGGAGGTAATAGATGCATGGGTAGGGTTGTAGAGATGGCTCATCCTGTAATGGAATATTATTAACTGATTTTTAAACCTAAAAAAGAAGAGAAATTACCGGCTGAGGAGCGCTGTCGTCTTTTTCACGTGACTTGCCAGAAAGTAAATCTGATTTTCAACGGACAATTCAGCATATCGATCCAGAATCGCTTGACGAACTTTGTCCGAAAATGTAGTGTGACACATTTTACTGCAAGCACAAGCGATAGGCGACAAGATTTTCGAGGCCGATAAAATATTACCGAGGTTGCCTGAAATGGTTCTCAGTG
>JASCZW010012282.1:0-29036 GCA_034211315.2 Aedes japonicus
AGATGGGCTGTTCCAGAAAGGCCCATTTTTATAATAGAGCATTGCATCCGGTTCAATTGACACACAGCTTGATTTCATTTTCTGCATTAAAGCTCCATTTAGAATCCGGAATAATAAAATCATCTGTATCTCGGTAACAGATTGACGTACAAATAAGTTTATTACATCAAAACAAAGGTACTTTAGGGAAAATATATCAATACAAATCATTTCTCCTTCGTTTCTAATGAAAATTCGCACCTTCTTCTTTATTCCTCCCACCAAACGCTTTACACCTCCGGAGTCAACTTCCTTGGCACATTTGTTCCACATTTTGGTCATCTGAGTCACGCCCCGAGCCGTTTGTCCACTTTTCTTAAGCTTCCGCTTCATTATTGCCCAAAATCTCTCGATGGGCCGGAACTGCGGGCAGTTGGGTGGATTTATGTTTTAATCGATGAAATCTACGTTATTATCGCGGTACCACTGGATGATTTCCCGGCTGTAGTGGCAACTCGCCTAATCTGGCCAAGACTTCACGGGACCTTTATGGGCTTTAATGAAAGGTAGTACGCGGTTTTTGAGGCATTTTTCCTTGTACAGCTTCGAGTCCATCGTCTTATTCGTCACGAACACTTTGGTCTTTGCTCCGCAGCTGCATATTCCTTGCCAAATCATCAGTTTTTTGGCAAATTTTTCCATAAAAGCAAACATCGCAGGAACATCTCCTCCTGCCGTCACCATGTAGAATTTTTGGCCAGGAAGCTGTCCGAAATCCATTTTGACGTAGGTTTCATCGTCAAAACCTGCTGGAACAATTTCCGAGCTCGAGTTTTGGTGACGAAACTTTGCTTCAACGTTCTGTTTGGTTGCTTGCTGGCTCGATAAGAACGATATCCTGCTCGCAAACGAATTCTTCGAACGGAACTGCGTACATTTGTGCGATTTCATTATCTGATAGTCCAGGGTTTGCTCTGGCGGTTCTCAACACCGTCTGGTTCAGCTTGCGGTCATATGTTCCACTACGACGCTTATCTTGAGGCACTCGATTCACGCTCTTTTGCTCCCTGAAAGGTTTGAGCACATCATACACGGTCAGTGGTGGCACGGGACTGGATTTCAACATTTTTTTTTGGTAACATTTGACATTTTTCATAATGACCAAAGTGAACACAAGGAGTAAGAAAATTACTACAATTGAAAATGTCATGACATTCTACAAAAATAAAATCATCTCGAGCAGAAATTTACACACAAGTGCATCGAAATTTTTCCTTGCCGTGAATTTTAAAGGCACAGTACAATCGTATTTCTTCTTCTCGCGTTATATTTTTCGTAACAATAGCATCACGTTCTTTTGCTGGTGTACACACAACAAACAAGAAGAAGACGAACCAAACCACGCACATATTTAACCGTTGTGTATCCAACAATAAAAATACCTCTAACACGTACGTCCCCAACCCCTCTTATAGAGAAAAACATATATATAAAATTAATAATACTCCATTGTTAGTCATTGGATTTTGATGCGGTTTTTTGCAATAGATCACAAAATTATTATTGTTTGTGAATCTACACTGATTATTCCGAAAATATCAGAATTCCAAGGTGGGAGTACTTGGGTATGTATCTGTCCAGGGATGGTTGGCAAAATATTTTTAAATGCGAAACATGGCATGCGGCATATCAAACTTCTTTATTTTGCAAAACGACGTAATCAGAAGCCATTTTAAGGATTTATGGCCATATTGGCCACTAAAAGAGGCCCTACGGGATCCGAGTTACTCCATAAAAGTGGCCATCTTCAAATGTTTTCCTAAACCTGGCTTTCGACACATCAAACTTCAAAATTTTGCAAACCTTAGTCTTTGAAGGACATTCTGAGGGTGTTTGACCACACTGGCCACTTGCAAAGTCTTGCGAGATCCAAGTTCCCCTGGGAAATTGGCCATATTCAAATCTTGCATACAAATATCAAATCAAACATATCAAATTTTATGATTTTACAAAACTTTGTCATCAGAGTATATTCTGTGTGACTCTGGGAAAGTGGCCATATTCAAATCGTTACCAAAACCTAGCTTTCGATACATCAAACTTCAAGATTTTGCAAAACTTAGTCTTCACGAAACTTTATCAAATTGATCAAAGGAGACCTCGACTCACTTTCATAATCCATCCATTCTCTTCATGTTTTTTTTCTGAATTCCGCTACGCATTGATGCACTAAAATGTGCGTTTTTTACCAGCTCGACAGTATCCTTTTGTAAAAAATGGTTTAGTTGAGGCATGTACCACTAGCCAAGGCAAACATAGAGCTAATGTCAAAACAGCTACATAGTGTGGTTTCACGGTTGAAACAAGTTTTTTGTTTTGGTTTTTGTTTTGTTCTATAGTGTGAATTATGTTTGTGTAAAATTTTGAGTGACTCGAAAACCGATACTTCAAGCATAACGGAACCAGATTCAGCCTGGGTGGAAAAGGATGTTGATCCAAAGACAATGTTTTGTAAACTCATGCAGTTTGATATGTCACAAGCCAGGTTTTGCTGACGATTTCAATATGACTACTTTCCCGAAGGAACTCAAATCCCGCAGGACCTCCCTGAGTGGCCAGTATGGTCAAACACCCTTAGAATGTCCTCGGAAGACAAAGTTTTGCAAAATCATGAAGTTTGTTGTGTCGCGAACCAGGTTTTGGAAAAGATTTGGATATTGCCACTTTTTCGGAGGAATTTGGATCCCACAGGACCTCCCTATGTGGCCAGTATGGTCAGGAATCCTCAGGATGTCCTCCGAAGACCTAGTTTTGCTTAATCATAAAGTTTGATATGTCGCAAGCTAGGGTATGATAAGAAATTGGTTATGACCCCTTTCCCGAAGGAACTCGAAATCCTGCAGGGCCACCTCAAGTGGCCAATATAGTCAGACACCATATAAATGTTTTCCAAAGATAAAGTTTACCATAATCATGAAGTTTGATGTGTCGCAAGCCAGGTTTTGGTAACGATTCGAATATGGCCACTTTTCCGGAGGAACTCGGATCCCACAGGTCCTCTTTAAGTGGCCAGTATGGTCAGACACTTTCAGAATGTCCTCTGCAGACCTATTTTTGCAAAATCACGAAGATCGATATGTCGCAAGCCAGGTTTTGCTGACGATTTCCATATGACAACTTTCCCGGAGGAACTCGGATCCTACAGGGCCTGTTTTAGTGACCAGTATGGTCAGAAATCCTCAAAATGTTCTCCTCAGACCTATTTTTGGAAAATCACAAAGATCGATGTGTCACAAGCCAGGTTTTGGAAAATATTTGAATATGGCCACTATTCCGGTGGAACTCGGATCCCGCAAAGCTAGTGCCCAGTATGGTCAGGAATCCTAAGAATGTCATCCGCAGACCTGTTTTTACAAAATCATAAAGTTTGATATGATATGTGTGGTATGGAAATGAAGTTTGATATGCCGCATGCCATGTCTTGTGTCCATGAGACAATTTTGAGAAAGTGGTTGTGTTCCTGAATCCAAAGTTGCTAAAAGATTTCTTATCGGTTGGATAGTTCCATAGTAATGGTCATTTTAGTTTCCGTGTTAAAAATGTTTTCTGCCAGCCTTTTGCGTAGTAAAATAAAAAAGAAATCCCCCTTGCTTTGCACTCATTATTTCCCTCCTACAGGGTTTCAACATCCTACTATGAAAACATACTGAAATCTCATGTCTTGTAATCGAAAAAGGTGAATTTCTATGATTTTTTTTTTCAAAATGGCGAATCTAACAATGAGAGGTTCTCTCCTCTCTCGCTCTTTTTCATTTATTACAGCGCCATTATAAATCTTTTGAGAGATTCTTTAGTACAGATAGAAACACAACAGTGCTGGCTACCATACTCTACAAATAGTTGAATGAAAAAAGTAACGCTGAATAGAATATGAATGAAAGAGAAAGTAATCAAAGAGAGTCTCTCAATTGCAGATTCGCCCTAATGAAAAAAAAAACCTAGATTTGTTTTTTGTTGGACACATAACGGTTAAAAAATAAGTTGTGAAGAGATTTTTCGATGGTTCCGAGTTGGTTCATTTGCTAAAAAGAAATATCTTCTACATTTTCTTCACAGAATGTCGTGACATTTTTTTTACATTAATATAAGAGAGGGAAAGGGGAATATGACCAAAAGGAATCGAAAAAATAAATGTTTTGTCTTTCATATGACACCGCACAACTAGCTTGAAGTGGGAGGTGTCGGCAACAATTGTTAGCTTTGTCTAGTGACCATTTTTTTCAGAAGTAAACCGTTTCTGAAAAATCTCAACCGTTACCACCCCTGTACACGGTTGATTTGGCGATTTTTAACGTTTTTACGATTTTTATTGCGGACCACGTTGGATTATCAACGTGGGTGTACAGAGTTTGTTCTCTCCTCTCGGCTTCCATCTGGAATAACTTTTGACTCACTGCACGAAACACCGTGAAATTTATACCATAAACAAACCGCTGTAAAAGAATTCTTGCAGCGGCCACTTTCCGTGCCGCTGCAACACAATAAGTGATTCCGGATTCTAACTGGACAGAAATTTATAAATTTGCAGTGTTTTTAAGGGCATTGTTATTGTATAAGAACTCTTGTTTATTGAAATGTACGTCCAGAAGAATCTAATTAAATTGTATACAAAACACGATCCAATGTTCCGAATATGTTTAAGTATCATGCCGCATTTGCTTATCTGTTGTGCGTAGACTCACGTCTCACGGGGAAAAGCGGAATGAAAATGCAAATTATGTGACTACTATGTATGAAATTATAAATTTTAACGTGTTAATGACTAATTTCTTGCTTGGTTTTAGAGATGATTTTTAATCGATTTAATACATAACAATTGTGTTACTTTTCCAGATGTTCCAAATGTTGTTAAAATTTATGAAAATAAAAGCTCACAATAACCTGTCTATTTACAGTTGAACTTACAAAGCTGCTTCAGCATCATTTTTTTCAGCGTGTAAGAAACGATTTTACAATTTTTACTATTTTTTTCATGAAAGTTAGAACAATTTTCTAAAAGTCACTCAAACATCCGTTTTTGTAAGTCTTGTGCTTTATGGGTTATGTTGCTTTAAAAAAAAATCTTTCAAATAAGCCCTTTTCAATGGGTAGTCTAGATAAATTTTGAAAAAACAAATTGCATACTAGTTGCTTGAAAAAACATAGTCTACCCACCCACAAAGTTTCATTGGATTCTGAGAGGGTGCTGCCAATCACGAAGACGAGTTGGCGTATGTCTAGCTGATTTCTACCAATAAAACATGGCGACTTCACATCGACGATGCGTCAGTCAGTCAATTATGACCAAGCTTGGATAGCTTAGCAAACAGATTTGTCAACGCCTTTTGTAATGTAAATTTCCATATAAGGCGTTAACGCAAATCCGCACAGACGTAAACGATTATGAACTCCGCTTACAAACAATATTCTATTATCTCATGACATTTACCAAGGCTCAAAACTGTTCACCGCACCTTTTTCAAATATCTTATGCTTAACTTGTACCAGCATACATTGTAATAATTAGAAGTTCTGTGTTTGATATTAAAGGGACTTTTCAGGCAACCTAGTACTACCGATAGCTTGAATGGTTCTAACGAACTGTCCGTTCACACTCCCAAACCCCCTTACATGGGAGAGAAACTATCTCCCGCTCATTGGGTTTATTTTTGGCATACGACTTCTGCTTTACCTAACATCGTGCCTAACCTAACTTTGACTTATCTTATTAGAGAAAAAAAAAATCTGGGAAGCTGTAAAATTTCTCTGGAATAATTAGCATTTCCAAGATGTTGTTAAACCTTACAAGAGCTTTTTACAATAATCTCCAAGATTGTGAACAAGCGGAAATTAATTAAAAAGTACTTGGTTTTTTCATTCTCGTTTTGGTTCAGTACGAAAAATTATCAAGTAGTAAGAAGTTAAAGTTCTTTTTGAAACTTAAGTAACCTGAACTTCTTGGATGTTTTCTGAAAATAGTTCAACATTTTCCGATCATCTGGAAAGATCCCTGAACTTCTAGGAAGCTCCCCAAACTTATGGAAAAAACCCTTGAATGTTTCCTAAACTTTTGATAATGCATAAAAAATCCTTAGCAGCTTCCTGTATATCTGGGACGTTTTCGGAAATATTGGGAAGCCTAGAACATCTTGAGTGGTTCTATTAACTTCTGAGCAATTCCCAAAAAAAAATGATAAGTTTTCTGAGCTTCTGGGCAGTTCCCTGAATTTCTAGATAGTCACCTGAACTTCTGTGAAGAATAGTTTACTTTTGGAAAGTTCCCTGAACTCATGTGAAGCTCCCTGAATTTGTGGAAAATTCCCTGAATTTCTAGGAAACAATCTGAATTTCAGGGAAGTTAACTGAACTTTAAAGAAGAACCCTCAACTTCAGAGAAGTTCTCTGATTTTTTGGAATATCCCTTGACATCAGGGAGAATAGAAAAACCTTGGGGAAGTTTCCTGAATATCTCAGATGTATACCGAGCTTCTGATTAGTTCCTTGAGTTTTCTAGGAAGTGCACTGAATTTAAAAGATTTTTTTTCGAATTTTCGTAAAGCATTTTCGTACATCAGTTTCTTTACCTCTTCCAGTATTGGTGGACGCAAATACTGCGAACCGTAAGTCTTCAAGATAGATTTGCAAAAACTCCTCAGGGTCAACAACCCTCAAGTTTTCGTCGAGAGAACTAGCTGAGGAACCGTACGCCAACATCCGTTAGGCTGCAGTGCACCTTTGTAATGGACTCAGATCAAAATTTCCAGCTACGTTGCAACAGCTGGATAAAGTCATCAATTGATTCTAGTTGTTGCGTAATGTCCAGGAACATCTCCCTTGGCATGTTGAAACGACGCCGAAAGTGCTCCTTGTCATAGATTGGCGTGTCGCTAAAGTAGTCCTGAAACAGCTTCTTGGGGCATTGTGGACATCCTAGAATGTTCACAAGGGGACTTCATAAAGCTTCAGGAAGATACTTTCAAGAAGATCTATAGGAAGGGACTTCCTAGAGAGAAAAAAAAATCCTCGTAAGGTCAAGCAGAAACTTCTCAGAGCTATAGGGAGAAGCAAAAATAGTCTAACCAAAAATCCCCGAAGTTCAAAATCACACTTCCCAGAAATTCAGGAGAGAACTTTCCCGCAAATAACGAGCGGACTTCTCAGAACTCCAGGAAGAAGTTCAGGGAAGAGGACTACTTAGAAGGTTTTGGAGTCTTTCACAGACATTCAAGATAGATTTTCCAGATGTTCAGGAAAAAACTTTCCCGAAGTTCAGGACGAAACTTATCAGCTATCTACTACCTATATTTTTTCACAAACCACAGGGTGATACGTCTTAGAAATTCAGGAAAACACTTCTCTAAAGTTCAGGAAAGGTATTTTCAGAAGATCCGGAAGAAACTTCCCAAAAGTTTAGTTGGAACTTCCCAGCAGTGTTTGAGAAGTTTACCGAAGGTTGGAAGAGAACATTTCAGAATTTCAGAATAAGGATTTCTTAAAATTCATGAAGAAACCTTTCTAAAGAATATAAAGAAACTTTCCAGAAGAATAGGAGCAAGATTTTCTCAGAAGTTCAGGAACAAACTTCCCCATAGTTCAGGAGAAAATACTATAGACACTCAAGTAATAGACCGGACAACGTGCCGCCATGTTGTATCCAACACGAACATTTCCCATACGGTTTGACAGTTGTTTTGGATACACCAATTGTGCCAGATTCACGTTGTCCGGTCTATTACTTGAGTGTCTATAGAAAATTCTCGAAAGTTTAGAAGAGGACTTCTCAGAAGTTCAGGAAGAAACTTACAATAAATTGAAGGGAATTTTCCTAGAAATTCTGGAGAGGACTTTTTTAAAGCTTCGGTTAAATCTTCCTTTGAGTACAAGATGGGAGTTATTAGATGTTTTCCCAGAATTTTAGGAAGAAGCTTTCCATATATATGGAATACCTTTAAGTTCAAGAATGAATTTCTCAAAAATTTAGAGAAACTTCATTGAAGTTCAGGGGAGGCCTTTCCAGAAGTTCCGAAGAACATTCCCGGAAAATTAATTGGAACTACTCATAAGTGCTGTGAGCTTATTTGAAGGTCAGAATCAATTTTTTCCAGAAGTTCAAAATGAGGCTTTTTTGAAGTTCAAAAATTCCCAGATGTCCGGTGCATATTTCTGAGAAAAACAGAAAGAAACTTTCCAGAAGCATAGCGAGTACTTCTTAATAGTTCACAGAATTTCACAGATACACACTTAAATTTATTTACAGAAATCTGTAAAGTTTTACCAAATTCTCAACAGCTGAACGTTCAGCTGTTGAGAATTCGGTAAAACTTTACAGATTTCTGTAAAATAATCTGAGTGTGTACTCAGGCACAAACTCTCCCGAAATACAGAAGAAAACTTTCCCGAATTCTCGATGAGGAATTCTCATAAGGTTAGGAAGAAACTTCCATCAAATAAAATTTTTATTAATTTAATAAGATGTTCAAGAAATTCTGGCGGGAGTTTTGCCAAAATTTTGGAGAAAGTTTCATCGCAGTTAACGAAGCGACTCACCAGAAGCTACGAAAGTAACTAAGATCAAGAAAGAGCTTATCAAATGTTCCTGGAGGGTTGGGTTGGGTTGTTAGATGTGAATTTACAAGAAAATCAGGACTGACTGCCAAGAAGTTCAGGAGGAATTTTGTCAAAAGTTCAGGAGGAAACTTCCAAGAATGTCAGCAAAGTCCTTTGTCAAAGATCAGAAAAAAACTTTCCTGGAATTAAAGAGATAATCACTGGCGAACAGGAAAAGCAGTCTATACAAAAATCATTCATTTGACCATAATGATATTCATTGCTCATGACACCATATTGAAATATAGTAAACACTATCTCCCCAATCGTTCGCATTGCACTATAAGCTAGGACCCAAACTCATGTAAAAATTACGATTGCTTGGTTTTCATCTCACGTATAAACACATTTCAAGAAGTTTATCAATGTATCAACAAAGCTTCGAGAATTCTTCCAAAGTTTAGAGAATCCTTCAATAATTCAAAAAAAAAAAACAGATACACACGATTCTGAAAAAATTCCATCGAGTATCGATGGAGTATACATCGAGTATTTTCCATAGTTCCCTAGTTCAGGGGTGCAATTTTTCAGCAATTCAATGCGAAAGAGAGAATACATTTTTTCGGTGTAAGAATATCGAAACTATTTTGATGAAAATGAACCATCAACACAGTCCAAAGCTCCAGAACAATTATGTATCATTTTCATGCCTGCACTAAACACAATGAATGCTGCTGTGAGACAGTTTGAGGTTCACTCATGAACCATGTTGATGTTTGTCACAGAGGCTCCGCGAAAGCTTCATTTATTTGGTGTTTTCTGTCACACGAGCATTCCATTCACTGGAGCAAACGCAAAAGTTCGATCAGTATCAAACCAAGTTGATGAAATTTTCAAAAGCGGTTGAGACAAAAGATAAGTGTTAAATTTTTAGGTTATCGATCCTGAACCATTCCAGCCAACAAAAAAAAACCTGTCTAGATAGCGAACTAGTGACTCGACACTCACCCAAATAGCAGGTCAATACATCCGCAGGGATGGACCGAAAGCAAGGTGCGCAATCGATTCTCGCAGCAAATGTACCTACGAGCATGCAACATATGATGCGGGCAACGCAATCCGTCATTTTCGCTCAAAGCATCAAGGCTTGCTTGTCAATTAGCGCCAACTGACGGTAGCCTTCGCCTGCTGTGTGCTAATATTCATTTATGTGTAAGAGTTTTCATGACTCCTACGATGACCTAAAATACAACAGTAAAGGCTAATGAAATTTTGCGAAATTAATTATGTCGAACTAGGTGTTGGTTATATTTATAGAAAAGATTAGCGATCATCATACATCATAAGATTGACCTTTTATGGTGTAAACAATCAAATTGACTCCAAAATTCAAATCCATCCCCTAAAACCTCCTGACATTCAGTTTTTTCAGTACGTACGTCTTGAAAATATTAATAAACATTTTCAGGGTGACCACTCAATTTTTATTTTCCCGGTTTTTCCCGGTTTTCTCGGAACAAATGTTTAAAATTTCCCGGGTTAGGGCGCGGATCATGTAGTAATGAACTAGATTTACGAATAAAAAACAATTACTCTAAGCAAACAATTTTGAACGAATTGAGTTCCAAAGCTTAATAAAATGATATATTCATTATAAGCGTTGTTTATAATATAAAAATGACTACATTTTGGGACCCAACTATTTACAAATTCTGCTTTCAGTTTTAGGCCCATGAAGCTAGAGAAAATAATTTACACTGACCCTACAGTGACAGATGACAGTCTGAAATTCAGTTTGTGTGTGCACCGCCAAATGATTTCTTTATGAGTTTTTTAAGAAACTTTGTTAAAAATTCCCAAAGATTCTATGAAATGTTCTCAGGCATTGCTTGAGAAATTCCTTCTGGCGTTTCTAAAGGTATTTTTCAGGAGTTTGTAGTCATTCTTCCAGCGATGCTTTCAGCAGTTTCTTCTGGCAGTTCATTGACTGTTCTGTTAAACTTTCTGGCGATGAAATTTATGGTGGAATCCCTGAACTTATGAAGTTTTGTGATTGTAAAGGAATCCCTGGAAGTCACATGAAAGAACTAAAAACTATAAGGTAATTGCTGAAATAATTCTTGCAGAAAACGCTGATTTGTTGAAGAAATTTAAGAAATTTTGTTTGCACGAGTTTCAGAATCTCGTGTATTAAATTCTTCACGTAAACTATTCTGCAAGGGATTCTGTAGAATTATTTGTAAAGTTTTGTCTAGAATGTTTGCGAGGATTCTTAGATATAAATCTCTAAAAAAAATTTCAAGTATTCCGCTGGAGCTTTTTTCCGCTTTTTTAAAGTTCCTCAATCGGTTACTCCACAAAATTCGACAGAGTTTCCTACTGGGATTTCTATAAAAAATATTGTTCTTCTGATTTAGAAATATCTTCATGCATTCACGCTGAGTACAAAAATCTTTAATATCATATTGCCGTGCGAAAACCTATGTATCGACATGGAATTTTCATAAGGGCCAATGTCGCAAACGCAAACAATGGCTTCTTCCGCAAATTTCTTGAAAATGCAAACTCACTCAAGTAAACTGCAACTTCTATTGTAAACTCCGCTTCTGCACAATCATCGTGGTGAAAACTCCATTTCAATATATATTGTGCAATTGTTGAAAAATTCCAGATCTAGGCACGATTACAAAAAAGGCTTGTTGGCTGTCGATCAGATGGAGCACCGGTAATGATGGGCTCTGACCGATCCGTCAAAAAGCTGCTAAGACGTGTCAGTTCTCATTTGATAATTATTAAATGTACTTGCCACTTTTTGGATATTTGTGGTACACATGCAAAAAGCTGCCACTGGAACAGTTGATGCAAGATATTTATAGTTACTTATCATGCAGCCTCAAATGGTCCAAGGAATTCCAGATGATACAAAATATCTTGGATTTGAAGCATCGTTCTGCATCGATCTGCCACCAGATGGCTATCGTTCTAGTCAGTTGTCAACAAGAACTGCATCGTGTGTTGAACCGAAGAAGCTGTACACTTTGAAGGAGTTCAGTTCAATTTCTAAACAATATCCGTACTTTTACGAAAAATATGAGATACAGGCCATGGAAGATCATGACTTGGAAACTTGTTGGAGAAAACTGCTGTGTTTCAAACAAGCAGACAGGAAGCTGGCCTTTATCTTGCTCAGGAAGCTAATTGCGAACTTTCTTCAATCTGAATAAGACCATCTAAATTAGAATGTTTGAAGCAAGGTTCTTGCCAAGATTTTCTGCTGAAATTTAAAGATGGGAAGGAAAAAAGATTTTTTGGTGAAAATTAAAGATAGGAACGAAAAATATTGTGGCAACCCTGGTCGCTACAAACTTACACGAATGAGCCACACGCACAAAAAACCACAGTAGAAACTACCATTTCGAGGGTTAAATTGAGCGCAAACACCAAAAAATCTCACCTGATTATAAATGCGTTTGATTTTACCATGCCTGCGATTGAAGTCAACCATAGTAGGGTTGGTATCAAGATGAGGTCTGTCAAATATACCACAAACGTGGAAGGTTTGAAGATAAACGTAGTAAATTTTACTGAAATTTCATGATAGTTTTAAAGATAGGCGTAGTCGGGTAAAATGGTAGTTTCAACTACAAGATTTTTTTCTGTGCAGGATATTTATAAGGTAAATCAATTGACACACTCTAAAACATATAGATGAACACGCTAATAAAAGAATACCTAGAGCTCGATGATAATAATACACAATCTAAATTATGAACAATCGTGTGAACATAAATTCCCGGTTTTTCCCGGTGTTTCAGAAATCCCGGTTAATTTTCGGTTTTCCCTGTCCTGTGGCCACCCTGTACATTCGTAATTAACGGCACACGCGTAACTGTCGAAAGCACGAAGATTTTGTTGACACAGAAAGAACATTCGTACATTGTACGAATACAATACAAAGAGCTACGAAAATTTGGTCACAAATTAAAAAGAAACGTCTCTCTGGTGATTGCATGAAGGACTGACAGATCTATTTTATCGACTCAAAATGTAATTGACAAAAAAAGCGCAACTTCGTAGAGTTGTCCAGCGTTTTTTAAATGTTTCTGGGGTTTGAACCTTAATAAGGAGTGTATCGAAAAGTAGTTATAAACTTCCAAATAATAAAATAGGCATGAAAACATGGTTAAAATTAACATACTATTTCAGTTTATTATAGCTTAACATGTTTACAAAAGATCCAAACGGAAAAACTAGTCATCATGTTCATATCTGTAGAATGCCCGTACCTTTGATATGACACCTGCCATCAAATTCTGCACAGTGACCTTTGTGCACTTCCTGGATGCCGCTGCCCAATTTTTCTTAAAATCGGTCATGTTTTGGGACACTGTACCATCCTTCTTAAATATACGCTTGACTATTGCCCAATAGCGTTCGATCGGTCGAAACTGGGGACAGTTTGGTGGGTTGATGTCTTTTTCTACGAACTTGATGTTATTCTCCGTCAGCCACTGCAGAGTGGATTTGGCGTAATGTGCCGATGCCAAATCTGGCCAGAAGAGAGGAGGGGACTGGTGCTTTCTATACAATGGTAGCAACCTGTTCTTCAAACATTCCTTTTGATAAATCTCAGCATTTATAGTTCCTTTTGTATAGAAAGTTGAAGAACGCAAGCCACATGTGCAAATAGCTTGCCAAATGAGCACCTTCTGACCGAATTTCTCCATCGCAACAGTCGTATCTGCGGTTGGCACACGTTCCCCAACAGATTTAGTATAAAACTGCGGCCCCGGTAGCGTTCTTGAATCTTCTTTAACGTATGTTTCGTCATCCATCAAAATGCACTGGTCGACATTGTCCAAAATGCAGCTGTACAGCTTTCGAGCCCTGGTTTTGGCACGAGACTTTTGTTCCGGAGTTTGTTTGGGCACTTTCTGCTTTTTGTACTTCTTCAAGTCATTCCTGCGCTTGATTCGTTGAATCATTCCGATGCTGGTCCTGAACTTCTTGGCTAGATCGCGAGTAGAGGCAGATTTGTTCCGTTGAATATAATCCACAACTTTTTGGTCCAAATCGGGGTTGCTGGAGCCGGGTTTCCGGCCACTTCTTGGTAAATCCTTGAGGGAGCACTCCTTACCAAACTTTTCGATGATGCGTTTTACACTTGCCGGGTGAACATTTACTCTTTTCGCAATCTGGTTGTAAGTAACACCCTTTTCGGTGCACCAAGTGTGCAGAATTTTCTTTTTAGTCTCAAATTCAATTCGCGACATTTTGAATACAACTTTATCAACGGAAATGAATGAACCGAATAATCATTTTTGACATGTAAACAAAGCAAATGGCGCTTACACGCTAAAAATATATACAGTAGTTTATGCGTAATAACGCATCGAATGTTTATAACTACTTTTCGATACACTCCTTATTTCGAAAGAACTGATTTTAAATCCATGGTTGATCTCACTAGGCCACGCTGACTCGTGAGATTAATGAGCATGCAGTTATAGCTCTCGGCAGCGCTTTGATTTTTTGGTTAGATAAATTATTCCCACCCATACCATCAGAAACACCATCAAGCATTAGTACGGAATAAAAGAGAAACAGCGATTGGCTGGTCATCACGAAGTTCATTTCGTGCATTTTACAAAAAGGTGTAATGATAGCATTTCACCAGATAAAAAGCATTATGAAATCCATGTTTACGAAACGCGTGAAAGCGACTTTACGAAAATAAATTTTCAGTGTATGGTCTAGGAATTTTTCGTTGAAGAAAATTTGTCGACTCCATGGGCATAGCGTGTGATTGTTCTTGCCACATAATTATACTAATGCAAAAATGGTACCTGACATCGAAAGCTCTCAATTAATAACTGTGGAAGTGCATTTAGAACACTAAGTTGAGGGCAAGCTATAAGTTAATTGCGAAAGCAATAAGCTTGAAACGCTAAGAAAGAAGCAGATGTTGGAGATGAGCTCGTCTCACGTGGATTAAAAATCCAAACTATGGTAATATTATTTGTGAAAACATGTTAAATTATAAATTCGAACGGTAATAACTTATTTTCTGCTTTGTTGTTCTATACACGGTGTTCAATAAGTTCGGATACACTTTCAAAATTTGTTAAAAAAATGAAAACATGTTTTTTTATTTTTTGGATTTATGTTATTGAAAGCTATGTTTACAAGGAACGTTTACAACATTTCTCTTGAATGACCCCCTTTGTACTCCTTAACGAGCTTCAAACGTTTCTCGAACGCGTCGCAGGCGGCACGCACGGACTGCATGGGCATTTCGTCCCAGATTTTGAGAATTACCGTCTTGAAATGATCCAAAGTGCTGACCTTGTATTCGTTCAGCTTCGCCATCATATAGGACCAAACAAAAAAGTCGAGAGGATTCAAGTCCGGGGAGCTGGGAGGCCACAAAGTTTTGTCCAGAAAGTCGGTTAAATTGTCCCGACACCAGGCTTGAACCACATTTGCCGTATGGGCTGGTGCACCGTCCTGCTGGAACACGTAGTGCTCATCGCCGTAGAGGCTTCGGAGACTGGGGGCAACAACCTTTTCCAAAACCTCAGTTTTGTAGTACGCCGCGTTGATTTTGACGTTTTTTTCAATAAACACCAAGGGTAGCTTACCACGTTTGCATACTGCCCCCAAACCATCACCGACGCGGCACTTTGGAACCGAGGGATGTTTATATTGGATTCAGGAATGCTGTCCTCGATGGCGCCCACACCCGGTCATTTTGCACATCGTGCGGCTGCTGCAGCACGAACAGTTTCTCGTCCGAAAAAACAAACTCCTGACCAGCGTGCCGAGAGAGGATCCTCTTAGCTCGATCCAACCGCTTTTTGCTGGTAGCCTCCGAAACGCCATGGACCTCACGTTTTTGTAAGGCCTGAAACCAAGGTCCTTGGTGAGTATGGTGTGAGCGGTTCCAATGGAAACGTTGAGATCTGCAGCCGTTTTCCGGATTGAGCGGTTCTTTTTGCGCCGAATTCGCTCCCTCACGATCTTGATGACCCGTGGCGTCCTCGCTGAACGCGGCCGACCGGATCTCGCACGGTCATTGGTCGAGGACGTCTCCCGGTATCGCCTGATGGTCGTGTAGACAAAGTTCCGCTTGACCCCATGCGATTTCAGCAGCCGGAATATATCGCCGGGTCGCTCACCGTTCAAAAACGCTTAATTACGAAGTCCCGATACTCTTTCATCGCGCGTAACAAACGAACAACAACTAACAGAATGTCAACACCGCGCACATTCGGTAGCGTATGAATGAAGCTAAAGCTGACACCAATACCAATGCAGAATATGTACATGGCGCATACCTACGCAATGATGAAAACTTGTATTCGAACTTATTGTATAAGGGGTCAACGCAGATGCGCACAGACGTAAACGATTGACAACCCCGCTTACAAATAATATTCGAACGTTTGCATTCAATAAAATGGACAAATTGCCGAAAAAAATGGGTCTACCTTCACCCCCTTCCAGAGATAAGAGAGGTCTCGAAATACTATACAAACATTTATTGCCTCAAAAAATCCTCGCTTGCCAGATTGGGTCCATTTGCTTGTAATTTTCATAAAAGTAGGTATAATTCTCATGTTTGGTTTAAGTCTATGTTTCATTTGTATGAGACGCCGTCCCCATCTCGGACCACCGTAAAAACCTTTCTTGACTTTAAAACCTCACACATGCTAAATTTGGTTTCATTTGCTTGATTAGTTCTAGAGTTATGCCGAAACCTCTGTTTCATTTGTATGATAGCCATCCCTTCTTGATAGGGGAGGGGTTCTGAACTACCATAGAAACATTTCTTGCCCCTAGAAAACCCCACATGCCAAATTTGGATTCATTTGTTTCATTGGCTCTCGTGTTATGCTAAAAATTGTGTTTCATTTGTATGGAAATCTCCATTTCAGACGGGGAGGAATCTCGATCCATCATGAGAATCTTCTCCGGCGGCAAAAACCCCTGCATTCACATTTTTATAACAGTAAGGATAATTTTCATGTTTGGTTTGCGTTTGTGTTACATTTGTATGAGAGCCCCTTCCCACCTTCTCAGGAAGAGAAGGGTTTCAAACCACCGTAGAAACATTTCTTGCCTCCAATAACCCTCACATGCCAAATTTGGCTCCATTTGCTTGATTAGTCCTCGAGTTATGCAGAAATTTGTGTTTCATTTGAATGAGAGCCCCCTTCCACCGAGATGGGAGGGGTCTCAAACAATTCTTAGAACCTTCCCTGGCCCAAAAAACCACTCCATGCAAAATTCCACACCGATCGGTTCGGTAGTTTCATTTATATTTATATAGATTACTGTATTGAACATATACCATAACCTTTCCATAAATAAAATTTTAAAACTCGCCAACTTTTTATCTTTTGAACGCCCGGTTGTTTGGGTTCCCAGCACTTTGGGCAATAGCTGTCAAGTCAACTTATCAATTTTTTCAAACAATTGTATGGCCAGATGTCCAACGGGTTTACTTTGGCGAAATGTTGAGCGAAAATGGATAGACTTATCCCGGTGACTCCCTCCACGCTTTTTGCAAATGTTCTTTGCTATGCTATGCTATCCGTGACCCCTTAAAAACTTACTCTGAACCGACTACTTCAAAGTCAAGTGACCGGATGGTCTAATAAATATGACAAACTTTCTTCTGGAACGATTCCCAGAATTTCGATACCCATATTGGTACGGTTTAATCCAAATCATTTTCTGGCCATCCGTGACCCCATGGTAACCTTCTCTGAACTGGCCAATCCAAAGTCAAGTGACCGGATGGTCTAATAAATATGGCACACTTTATTCTGGAACGATTCCAAGAATTTTGACACCTATATAGCTAGGGTTCAATGAAAATAGTTATCTGGTCATTCGTGACCCCATAGGAACCTGCTACGGAGTAGCCATTCCAGGATCAAGTCTTCAGATTGTCATATGGCAAACACACACATTCCTGTGTATTCATTCCACGACTTTTAGTATCACTGTTGCTGATTTTCTATTGAAATCTGAAATTTATACCATTTCCAGAACACGGTTCCGGAAAACCGGTTTTCCCGGAAACGGATGCTGTCCATCTGTCATATGAGACAATTTCGAGAAAGTGGTTGAGTTTTGAATCCAAGGCTGCTAAAATATTCCAAATCGGTAGGAAATTTCCATAATAAAAGTCATTTAAGGAAATAGTTTTGTTGGCAAAACGGGGGCTTCATTCACTCGGTCTTACACAACTGAATACTCGTATCCGGCAGAGGTAGCTGATCCTTTGTATCATTTTAAAAATATGTACTATAAGTAGCCGTGTACTATCAGTAGCCTGACACCTGATGGTCCAGCAGTATCATGATAGATTTCCAAACACTGCCAAGGCGTAGATTTTTTTTTGCAAGTAAGCTTAAATAATTACCTTCCATAGGAAATTTATCAAAAGCAATTATCACCATCCTAAAAAAGTACATTTTTTAATGCAATCTTATGACCTTTATCAGGATTCAATACTATTCCACTGTTCTCTGCACCTTTTTCAAATATCATAGCTTACAAGTAGCACGCAATTCGAAATAATTTATTTAGTTTTAAAGCCCGTAAACAAATTCCTTTAGCAATTCGACACCAAATGAAGCGAGATGTTCACCCTCTAAAAAATTAATTTATTGTTGTCGGTAAGAACTTCATTTGAACGATGATTCATTGATTGATGATTGATTAAAGGAAGCCAGAAGAGACACCAATGAAACCTTATAATATCAAACCTACATAAAATCAAACCAAATATTGTGGAGAACTAACGCCTCGACTTAATGATACTGATTATTAAACTATAATTACAATCTATTGAATATGCTAAAAAAATCCATGCCAGTTGTGCGTTCTGGCTGAAAAAGAGTGCCTTTAGGTTTGATTTACGTAATGGTGATTTTTGTCGATTCATTTGTGCAGATATCGTAGAAAACATTAACATGATTTTACGTTAAAGTGAACTGCTTCAAGCGATTAAACATAAACAGAAAGACCAAAAGCCGTCCCAAATTTAATCGTCATCACTGTTGTCAATATTGCTCTCAACGCCGGAGAAGCCCGAGAGAACCTCACTCTCACTCGCTCTCTCCGTTCTAATCACCAAGAAACAACACGTAAAACGCAAACCAAACACTCGGAGCCCCTTCTGCCCGTTAAAGAGGTTATGTAGAATGCCAAACCGAACGCCTCTTTCCCCGGCGGAACAAAACCGGATTCTGGATAGATTCACTCACCTGATACTTTTGCTGTTCGTCCTTCTTGACACTGGCGGCGCGCCAGTTCAACGTCAGCACACAACAGTTCTTGGAATTCCACACAAACAGCACATCGTCCTTCGTCTCCACCAGATTCTGCGTTCGCTTGCGATCGTCCGGCAAGCAGTCCCGTGCCACCTCAAATATCTTCATCCCATTGAAACCGAAACTGTCGGTACCGACGGTACCCCCGTGAGACGACGACATCGCGCACTCGATTTCAGCACTAGAATTCACCGTAAAAACACCGATTTTAATTAGTAATTCGCGACGATTTTCCTTCTTTCCGAACACCGATAAATTTGCAGCGCAAAAAGATTTCAAAACAAAAACAAACAACGATGCTTTTCGGGCGCTTCGTTTGAAACGAACTGTCAAAATTGGCACCGTTCTCTCACGGCGCTCGCGAGAGAAGGCGAGAATGCCAAAGCGTGAGAATCAGCTGATTGTTGGTGGGTGCGGTTGAAGCTACAATCCTCTCGGTGGGGAACTGCGCGTTCACTTTGTAGGGTTCCCTTGCTGTGCAGCATGCAGGTTAACAATTTGTATTTTTACGAATGGAATGGGAAACGTGTTTCGATCTATAACGTTCACGAGTATTGTGGAAAATTAGTTGTTAAACGAATCAAAGGGTGCACACAATGATTTTTTCATCGAGTCCGGCAAAATAGTTTGACTGCAAAATAGCTGAGATAGTTGGTGCTCTCGTTAAACCGAACACTCGGAAACCTTTGAGAAGCTCAACAGTTATTTGAAGAATCTAAACAAAGTCGTGCCTCGGTCAATTGTGATAATAACTTTTTTGTTTTTTTTTGGGAAAAACGAAAATAAAATGGTTGCTGAGTTTTCAAGTAGTTTTGACCTTTTACCCAGTTGGAATGACATGTTTCTTGCATGAATCGTTGTCTCTAACGAAAAATATCTTCCCGTATTTCATCAGACCTTTCTGATTTCCTCGGTTCCCTTTCATTGTATGCCACTTGAAATTGAACTAAAATTCAAAACACATTAAATGTGATCGTTCATTTGACAGCTGTTTTTAGTGCGATGGATAACCCAACTAACATTTTTAGTTGCCTACGCCGAAGTTAAGAACTTAAAAGCTGTTTTATAATTGTATTAAAGCAAGTGAAGCTGAATAAGCTATAAGCAGAATTAAAAAATCGATACAGTTCTTATGCTTAATGTAACACAGCTTTAACACAACATTTAGCTTTAGGTTGCATACTTTGAAAAGAAAGCTCTTATGCGAACAATGTTTGTGTGCATTTACACAGCTTTTTTATGTAGCTAAGAAATTAGTCGGCTAAGCTTTTGAATCGTCATTCTGTGTTCTCTTACACAGAAGGTATTTCTAATATAAAGCTTTTCAAAAGCCTTTATATTAGAAATACCTTGGCCGCTATACAGCTTAGTGATTATAGCTGTATAAAATGTTGTATAAGTACATTGAGCGAACAAATCGAGAAGATTTCATTCGAATATCGTATGGAAATTTGCCAGAAGACATTTTTCCCAATTGTATACGATTCCCTTATGGAAAGAAATCATATGACGATCGTATGATTATTTTCCTCACATGAAAAAAAAAAGTTGCAATCGGGATGCGAACCATGAACCTTGGCATCTAGAGCCAAGCCACAATCCCACGAGACTATACACGTTTGATAAGTGATGTCAATTGAAAGTGTAAAAGAGGCATGCTTTTATCGACCATTGCAACAATCATCTTTTGATACGATCTCTTATGGCTTTGTGGTTAATAGTTCCGATCGTAGGGATAATTTCCTGAGTGTAATTGCGGCACAGAGTATGCAGCATATATGCAGTTATTTATATAAAGTTCTTGAGCTTGAGCTCTTGAGTTGAGTCTGAGCTATCAAACGAAATGAAAAGAATACCATCCATTTTATCGAGCAGAGCATTCAGATTTCAAAATATTTCGAAGGGTGTTGAAAAAAATTAAGAAAAGCGGTACTTACTATTGGAAACAAAATCGGAGAAAGTATGAAGCTTATTTGAGGAATTTATATTCGGAGATTCGCGTAATTGACAGTGCTGTCGAAAATTGCATTCAAATAAACAATAGAAAATCCACTGAGCAGAAGATCAGGTTTTCAATTACCGGTCTTAGTGGATTTTTTTAATCACAGGAAATTCATTAATACAGCAATGATAAATATAGCAATCTATAACAACAGTTATAAATGAAATTGATATTAATGTCACACTTAAAAAATATGAATTTTACACGAGACCTAATCCATGTTTGTATATTGTCCAGGAACGTAAAGTCGGGGAATGTAATAGTAGGGGAACGTAAAGAAAGATTTCGTGTAAAATTATGTCTCCTGAAACTGAAACATACGCAATTCGACAAAAGATGTGTTCGGTTGAATTTATTTTCTCATCTCTTTCAACAAATTCTTATGCGCTAATAGATCAGTGCACGGGCCCTAACCTCAATTCCGTTTTGACATTTTTGGGTTCTTTTTTGTTTTGATTCCCAGAGTGAACCAAAATTTATTACTGGTGCAGGATCGTTATTCTAACGAAACAATTTTTTAAGTTTGAAAATCAAACTCAAATTAATAACTATGGAATCCATTGGAAAGTTGTCGAGAGTTGTCGTACTTGCGAATAAGTAACCAAAACAAACCACCCAAAAATGTCAAATTTTTGTCGGACTGAACCGACTGACGTCTACGTGCACTGATCTATGGACGCTTGCATGTGTCGGTCTCAAGGACAGACATTTACACGAGATTTTGGTAGTGTGAGTTTAAAAAAATTATAACAAATGAATCCAAGCGCGGCACAGATAACAACGTAAATTGGATGGTGATCATGTTTAGATTATAAGAATCTCGGTAACACTGATTTTCAAAACAGTATAAACCTGTTCCTAAAGAGCTTCAGCAATTATTGTGGTTCAGCATTATTAGAACTAAAACATGGTTTGAACACTTTGAATACGGGTACTGGAATTCCTCACAGCTGATATGGATCTGAGGATACAGTCACCGTTCTTATGGTGAAGGTGCAGAGTTCGAATCTGGTAAGTACACGGGTAAGTGATATATAAATATATACTATATATAAACATTTAGTTCATTTAGTTAAATGTTAATTACGCATTACAACGATAAAACAGCACCATTGCCGTAAAACCGTCCACGAGTATTGTAAAAAGTGTTTGACATACATATTTTTTCGATTGCTGTATAGTGACTATGTTTAAGCGTTTATATCAGGTGTTAAGACAAGCAATAAAAAGCTGTTTGCCACAGTTCTAAAAATAGAAATTGCGATGAACAAATAAATATGCTGAATATGCGTTTCAAAAGTACTGTCTTTGAGAACAGTTACGTAATAAGTTGTAAAATTTTTAGATGAAAGCTTCCTAGGCTATAAACCGATTACATATTCTGCTTGACAGTTTTTTCATTTTCATGAAGCTGGCTAGATTCGCCAGATTTGCTTGTGAAAATATTGGCTGGGCGCTTGTGCAACCACTACTTAACCATTACTCAGTTTAAAGTTGCATACGTATTGCCTATGAAGCGTTTATCTAATTAAAAATGTAACTTGGGAAACCGACATTGAGGGGCCGAGAATCGTCATTCCATCTTGGTGGAATTTTGCCGGTGAAATAATAATCCTTTCGGCATTTTACTCTACCGAGATGAAATTATGCTATAAGTGTGTAAAGGCTTAATGAAGGTCAACGAGTATTTCATATAGACACTCAAGTAATAGACCGGACAACGTGAGTCTGGCACAGTTGATGTATCCAAAACAACTGTCAAATCGTATGGGAAATGCGAGGAAATGTTCTTTTTGGATACAACATGGTGGCACCAACAATCAATATGCAACTAACGATTTGAAATTGGTTCACTGTTGTAGAACCCCTTGGTCCTAAGAAAACCTTGAAGCCAGCACCTTGTTATACATATTTGCGCCTTTGTTTTGATTTGCTGTGTTATTTTGACAGAATATTTGAGAGAGCTCATTATCAGGGGCGCATTATTGAGCTTGGGACCGAGCTTGGGACCGATGTGCTAGTACTGACTGAGCCAAGAAAAAAATCGTATTTGTATGGGACCTACTGGTCTTAGAGTTAGTCTATGGTGGCACGTTGTCCGGTCTATTACTTGAGTGTCTATAGTATTTCCTATTAGACATTATTGCTCAACAAATATTTCAATGAGGGCCCGAAAGCAAAGGCGTTGTCAAAGGGGTGGGGGGGGGGGGTGGGGGTGGCAGGGGAGGTCCGTTTTTCCCCCTAAGTTTTGATTTAGTTTTAGAATTTAAATGTTTGTTTAAAATTTTTATTACTAGTTTTTAATTTTTATGATTTTGTGACAAGTTGTAGCATGAACGCGCAAAAATTGGACATCCAGGAGATTTTTTGTTAAATAGTAAAAACTTTTCCGTTTAATCAGTAACCTAACATATTTAACCTAACGTATCTCGGAATATATATCTCTTATCCTGTAATATGAAGTATTAGACAAAAATTGATTGCTTTTTTCCCGCTAGCTGAAAGTTGAAAAAGCTATGCTCAGTTAAATTTTAAGTTCTTGAAATGAAAAAAACTGAAAATATAAAAACAAATGCTATTGCTTTAAGAAACCAAATAAAACTAGATTAGGAAACATAGTTGATGGTATAAAAGTGTATCGACGGAATATGTTTATTTGAACTTTTCATGATATCGGCCATAGCGATCAATGTTACCCCGTTTTGCGGTACTGTAGTGTCGTATTATTAAGAATATATGTTAATAATATGTTACAGTTTTATTCAGTGTTTTGAAATACTGTTTCCGTATCACACCAGTCATTTGATAAGCGTGTGAGAAAACATGACTGCAAGCTAATCAGAGCGAGAAGTTGCAGTTGTCTTAAACCAAACAAAGATTTTATCCGTTTCTATGACATGAGCAACATAAAAAGCATGATTGACCGCCCGAGGTTGTTACTCCGCTTCTGCCAGGTCAGCTGTTATAACACAGAAAACCAACAAAATTTAAGTATTCAACCAACAAAATTCAAAATTCAACGAGTAACTCATTATTAGGGCCTAAAAGCCATTTGTAAACAATGACTTCAAATGTTAATCTCTCACGAATCATGAAAATCTTACTATATCCAACTACTCCATATGGTAGAACTAACGTTTTTCCTCCAGATGCTGCTTTCATTTCACGAGAGTGATTCAAGATTCAAGAGAAATCGACATTTAAAGTCATTGTTTACAAATGGCTTTTAGGCCCTTGACATGAATTACTCGAGAAATGATGCTTGGGACAAGATGTATGCTTGCTATTTGAGCAACAATGCTCAATGTGTAAAAAACTGGTGATATCAAACTGAAGTAATACTGGCACCGGCTTCGCCCGAATGCAGGTCATATAAGGAACGGGTAAGAATTTGTTGACGTGATACTCGCTTTATTGAAAGCCGAGACCAACTCTTCACTTCCACGAGAAATCACTGAGGTGTTGGAAAACAAGATTGGGTGGCAGCAGGGTTCGTTTTGGTAAACTATAAGCTGAATTCATGCATCGTTTAGAAAAAAATATTTAAATAATAGTACCGATTTCTGATTTCAAACGATATAAACCAACAGTAAGGATGCTATTGGGGCCACTCACAAAATGTGATGGTGGTTTTTCATTGAAAAAACAAGATGATTTTTTATAATGCTAGAAATCCAATTTGAACTTAGTGAAACCAATAATAAGGACGCTATTGGAACCACTCCCAAAGTGTGGTAGTGGTTTTTTATTAACGCTTGAGGGACGTTGTTTTTTTCTGTGCTTACTCGATCACTCGTATTGCCTAGTTATAGATAACCGAAAATATAGAGCATCGACATAACCTTTCACAGCCGATGCTCGAACCAAACTTTTTTTAAATAAACTTTCAATTTTTACTAGTGTACCCTACAATCTATTTCACTACTGTAACTAATTAGAGGCGAACTTGAAGATTCGATGAGCTATCTCTTCCTCAAAGATCTTATCTGTTTCTATGGGAGAAAAATGCGCCAAAACCGTCGCCGAATTTATGTGAGATGGTTTGGGGCGTATTGATAAACGGAAAAATCTTCTTAACATAACGGATTACCATTAAATCCCAGGCATTAAATGGTGCATCAAAGTAACTCAGAGTAGAGCTGTCGCACCCCTAGGGTTACACAGAAAAAAAATAATTAGTTTTAACAGGCGCGTAAAATTTCTCCTCCTTAAATCCAATCCAAAGGAGGCGTAAACACCGAAATTGTTTGCAATCTTTCATGCGTCATACAACAATATTTGCAATCATTCATTCAACAGGCTAGATTCAGGCAATGTCTGGCTTAACTTTATTTGACATATCCTATTGATTTCTGCCATATCTAGCATTCCCTTTATGTGCATAAGATAACGCAGATAATTCAGTGTTTCTTTTTATCAGTGTAATGGGCGCCTTTCGGCAGTCAGTTGAAGCCTTAACCGTCCAAACACAATGATAACGGAAACGGAACGGAAAACGGCAATTTTGACAGTTGCTGCAAATGACTTCGATATGTCCAATTAGAATCGGCTTGGATCTAGCCTGTTTTCTTTCTGCTAAGCAGGCCTACTCAGATCGGGCTTTGCCGTTTTCCGTTTCCGTTATCATTGTGTTTGGGCCATAAAGGCCGAGCTACAATGGGGAGCACAGCGGCGTGGTGCGGCAGTTTTTGACATAAAATATATGGATTAACTATCAAAAGCTGCTGCAACGCGCCGTTGCACGCTAAACAGCCTCACTGTGAGCTAGACTAAAGGTGCCGCCACACGGCGCCTGAAATCTATGCTATGGTTCACTTTATAATATAGCCTAGGTCCTATATGTTCTGGGGACTCTAATATAAACACGTTATAGATATCTATGTCGTAGTTCTATAATGAGTACGTTCACACTACGGCTTATATTACGTGATATAGAGTATCTTTGATGTCAAGTGACATGTACATTATTTCCAGTAGAAAACTAGATGTATAGTTGCGCGATATCCAAGATACTCATATCGTAATAAGCAGCGATGTGAACGTACTATAATACCCCGTTCACACTACAATCCATATTAAGTGATATAGAGTATCTTGATATAAAATGTCATGCACATTATTTCCAGTGAAAACTACCCAAGTAGCACACTACGATCAAAGTTAGTTGTAGTAACTTGATTATGACTTAGCAAGTCATGTTTATGTTTTCTCAACTGAATGGCAACAAGTGTGCTATAGGGACTAGATGTATAGATGAGTCAGTGATGAAGAGTAGGTCCATATCACGTAATAATATAAGTTGTAGTGCTGAACGAAGATTAACAAATTCAAAGAGAACTGTTTTACAAAAATATGAACAATAGAGAAAAAGTAGCTATGTAGTAGAAATCTTTGCCGTGGCATTTTTCTTTGTGTTCGTATGTATTAAGTTGCAAGCATTTAAGAACAAAATTTGAAAGTAATCGGTAACTATGGAAAAGAATAAAAAATTGATGCAATTCTCTCGTACATCATATTGAAAAGGCGGATAAAACGAAAAACTCGCTAAGTCTAGACATAATCGTGAATTACTCATCTTGAAGGCTAGGCAATCGAGGCTTATCTGCTGAAGGAGCTGAGTTATTAAGATCTGGATTACTAGTTCAGGGAAATTCTTCAGAGAAGCTCAGGAAAATTCTTCGGAGAATTTCAGGGATGTTCTTCAGATGAATTTCAGTGAAATTCATCAAAGGAACTTTAGGAAGTTCTTCAGAGGAGCTTCAGTGAAGAACTTCGTAGTTGTTCTTCAGAGTACTTCGGGAAAGTTCTTTAGAGAGTTTCGGTGAATTTCCATACAGTAATTTCAGGGAAATTCTTCAGAGGAACTTCAGAGAAGTTGTTCAGAGAAACTTCAGGGAAGTTCTTTAGAGAAATTCGGGGAAGTTATTTAGAGAATTTTGGAGAAGTCCTTTAGAAAACTTGAGAGAAATGCAGGGAAGTTATTAGAGAAGGTCAGAGAAGTTCTTCTGAGAAATAATTCAAATGTACCGGTTCCTAGAACAGCAAAAATTAAATGAAATTGAAATGATAGGTTTATTTAAAATTCGTATACCAAGAAGAGGATTGGCTGTAATTTTCACGAAATTTTGAACAAAAATGGAAATCATCCAATTGTGTAAGAGCGTTCGACGGAAATTACGATATTATCAAAGCCCCTGCAAAGAGCGTCAGCCAATATTTAAATTTTTAAGAGCAGTTCAGCATCATTCTAAGAGCTGGATACTGGTGGATGCTGAATACAAGTTTGCGTATGTCAAAATAGGATCAAAAAGAAGGATCAGTGATGGTGTATTAGCCGATTGCTGTTGGATCTGATGCAGGATCTTTGGTTCCTGAGATGCTTAATTTGGATCCGATGGTGGGCAAGTTATATGACTGAAGCGAGAACGATCAGCTGCAAGTTCCTTAAACCCATCGAATATTTGTAAGACAAGGCAGTCTTTAGCCCATAACGTCTCCAGCAGCGAATTGGTCGATTTATCCAGAATAGTGGCCCAATTTTTTGGTTTTTTAAGTTCCGTGGGTTCAGACTCTTCTTGCGCTTCAAATTACGCACTGCTGGTTTTAGTTTCAACCCACTCGGTTTGTCAGGTTCCCAAACGAGTTATTGTACGTGAGAGTCAGTTTCCTCAACGTTGTTATCTGTAAAATTAGTACCTAGCTGGGTATCAAAAACTTCTGGTCCAGACTTTCTTCGGATGAGGAATAAAACACTTACGTGATCGACAAGTGATCAACATAAGGTCCCACAACACGGATTATTGCGGAGTTTCTCTTTCTGGTGCATTTTTGCTTTAAAAATACCACAAAAACACAAACTAGCAAAACAATCAAACGCACTGTCAAAAAACTTCGACCAACAACTATGAACTATTCCGTCCGGATGGAATAGTTCATAGCCTACTACTATAACATAGAAACTATCACTAGAGTGTACACACGATAACGGGCACGGCTCTATATCATAGCGTACAACCATAGACTAACTCTAAGACCAGTAGGTCCCATACAAATACGATTTTTTCCTTGCCTCAGTTAGTCCCAAGCTCGGTCCCAAGCTCAATAATGCGCCCCTAATAATGAACTCACACGAACACACTCTCAAATATTCTGTCAAAATAACACAGCAAATCAAAAAAAAAAAAGGCGCAAATATGTATAACAAGGTGCTGGCTTCAATGTGTACTTCGGACCAAGGGGTTCTACAACAGTAAACCAATTTCAAATCGCTAGTTGCATATTGATTGTTGGTACAACTATCGCTTGCAATTCATAACTATGAGCTATCACCACAGAGATCAGACACCCAAGCTGGAATGCTCAACGTGTGTAAATTTCTGTAACTGCCATTTTAAAATTACAGCTCAATCTAATGTTAGTTTTGGTGAATCGTACACGCTAAGCTCAGTTTACCCATAATCGCAGAAAAGTGCACATACTCATTTATGGCTAGAGTTACTTTACCCATATTTGAGTAAATTTGTATGGGAAAAAGTACTCAAATATGGGTAAGTAGTAACGTACCCGTAAATGGGTATGTGCACTTTTCACGATTATTAGTATTCTTTACCCATATATGGGTAAACTGATCTTAGCGTGTATGTTGATGGCGCCACTTGCCCAATGACGTCTATATAAGGTCTGGCCCAGTAGCCACAACAATATTAGTGAAATGAGCGCTCATGACACTAATACCACAGCACTCCTTGCATATGCTACACAAAAGCTCGCAAAGTGCTACCTCATACTATTTATTTTGATTCATTCGCTCCTTGATTGATTATTGTATGCGCTATAAAACTTAATCTTTCAACCGATTCCAGTCTACACACTTCGAAAATTTTACACTATTCGGTAAAATTCGGCTGAACGTTCGGTAATCCGATTCACCGGATTTCGGAGAAATTTTACAGTATTCCGGTAAAAAAATTACCGGAACTTGTCAAATTCTACCGAAATCCGTTAAATCGGATTACCGAACTGTTCAGCTGTTGAAAGTTCGGTAAAAAATTACCGAATACTGTAAAATTTCCTAAGTGTGTACCGATGATGGAAAATTGGCTCTATATCGCTACTCGATTGTT
>JASCZW010012283.1:0-29042 GCA_034211315.2 Aedes japonicus
TCTTCTTCGGTCAAACACCTTCCACATCCAAATAACTTGTGATGTGGTTGTACTTCGACTAGCGGAAAATTTGAAATTCCAAGAAGGAATCATTGCCTATAGAAGGTCTCTATTTTTTGAAGATTGGAAGACTGTCATATCGAATGAATTTCGTAACGTGTGAACCAAAATTTTACAGAATTCCAACCACATTATGCAATTATCGTACAAAGATTACACTATACACAGATTGCATCATCCCATCATCCCAAAACATCCCACCGCAGTAGGCCACACACAAACACAAACACACACACACCGCGTCAGACCATTTCCCTGAGCATTTGGAAATTTCCTAATTTCCCTTCGGTCAAGCACCTTTGCCATCTTTCCTTTGCCCGCTTCGTTCGTTCGCTGCTCGATGTAACCACCGACCACCAACCCAAAACCATCCAAGAAGGCTTGGGACCTTGGAAAAAAAATAGAAAAGCCACCGCAACGGCAGCAAGTTCAGTGCTGGCCATGGCTCCAAGCACAGCGCGCCCGCAGTCGGTCACTAACCTACGTGCAGAAGTCAATAAACTGTGATTAAACAAAGTAGGAGAAACTACTACCACTCGTTCACACTTACGCTCAGGGCGCTCCCGCCACTGGCCCCACCATGGATCGACGCACGCTTCAACACGCGTAACCTCGATTCTTTCTAGCACGACGAACGCCATCAGAACATTAACAGTAAACAAAATAGTGTGTTGAAAAAAGCTCCACTCGCTTATGAGGCCAGTTTCAAAACAACAACACGCCAACCAGTCGGCCAGCAATGTGATTCATTCAAGGGTATTTCCATCCGTTCACCCTGTCGTCGTCGTCGGTTCAGTAGGTTCGTTACATCGAAATGCGTTCTCCAACTCGGCAAGCATCGGCGCGCATCTGTGACTTGCGTTCTTTGCCCCCGCCGGAGCTACTCAACATAGCCGTCATCATCGACATATTTTCTACTCCACGCCTGCCTCGCTTGTGTCATCGAAGCAAGTCATCCATCCATCCATCCATCCAAGCAAGCGGACCATTAGTCGGTCAATGTGCTCATTCTTTTTTTTTCCGCCGTTTCTCTCCATCCCCATTCTTGCCCTGGCCGATGATAATATGCATTCGTCACCCCACACCCTTGGACGCTTCGCTCGCTTCCAGCAATAATGAGCGAGAAGTACGTTCAACGTTCATCCAATAAAAACGTATAGCGGTTTACTACAACTCAGAGGTCAAAACACTCGAGACCGGACGAGGGGTCAGCCGATTGATTATCGTTTTGAGTATACTTACCTTGCAGCCTTCGCAGGAATGTACACCGTAGTGGAAGCCGGAAGCTTTGTCACCACACACTCGGCACAATACGGTGGTTCCGTCAAACTCTGGAAAAAACGGAAAGAAGGGGAAAAGGTTAGCATTTTATTGCAATTCAAGCGAGTTCAAAGACCCGGCTTCAATCAGAGAGCAGAATGGAGGGAAGTAGGTATAGGCCGAAACATCAACATCATCAGTGTAAGTGAGTCGAAATTTAATGAGCGGAGACTTTCTGTTCCGAGGGGTCGTTAAACTGTGCCCCTGCGTTTCTGCTCGCTTTCCAATTAGCTGAAACTCGAATCACTCGAACAACCTCAACAATAGTTGAGCGCTGGAGAACTTTACGAAGCCGTGATAACGAAAGCAAAATCGAATCGAATCACTGATAAGCGAATGCACCACAGCGGTGAGCGGTCATTACCATTTGCATTTACTCACCCCACCACACCCGAGCCTACCCAAGCGAGGAGTCTACTGATGCAATGCCAACTTTGTTTTATTTATCAGCTTCGCTTCGAATCCTGAAAGTAAAACCCGCCCGTCCACTTGCTTGCTACGATCGATCGAGGATGATCCACCGAACGACAGCAGCGCAGCGCGGTCATTCACTCGCCTACTCGACGATCGAGAGCGGGAGAGCCTAGGTAGCCGATATCCAGCCGATTAAAACGGTGAAAGTAAAATGAAAAAAAAAATCGAAAAGAAAGTGGAGAAATTTTTCAACCCCGTGGCTCGATCCCCAGCAGTGGGCCCGGTTTTGTTTTTGTATGGTTTCCTTCTCTCTCTCTCTCTCTCTCTCCTAGGTTTCATCGAAATTCCCTTTTGAACTACCGTCACGACGCCAAAGAATCATAGTTTTCCTACGCTGCCTTTTGCCCAGCACTTTCTTCTCCCGATTCACATCTCCTTCTTCGCATCCATCGCACACTATTTTTGTCTGTAGGTATTTTATATAATCATCATCCCATTCTGCTTTGGATGCTTTCTTCGGGTTATACAACATTATATAACCGGAGAGCCATCAATAAACAACAACTTTCTCCTGTTTCGGAAATTCTTCTTTCCCGCGCTCTTCTTTCTAGTTTGCCAGAGCCACTCGCTCTCAGCCGAGGCGCTAATTGAGTGATAAATCATGGCCAACTTTGTTCGGTTCGGTTTCGGTTTGGGTTTTCCTCCGCCTGCTCTCTTTCGCTCACTTGCCGATCGCGCTGCCAGCAGACGGGCAGACAGACAGACAGACGGGGTAGGCCTTTCCACGCTTGACCAATTTCCTGCTCTTCAACGAGGTGGTTCTATTTGTTTTCTTCTGTTATCATCGTTATTGTTGTTTTCGGGCTGGGTAAAAGTGATTCGAAAAAAAAAACAATCCGAAAGAAAGTAATTCGATTTCTCAAGCGCTAATTAGGCTAGTAGTGCGCGGCTGCTGCGGCTGTTGCTGCGGACGGTGAATGATTCGGATTCCATCGCGAGATTTTCTTCATTATCACCACCTGGCACGGACGCGGAGGGGCTATTGAGTGTAGTTTGGATTAATTGGCTGATTTTTTTTTCTGTGGGCTATCAATTTTTGCGCCGATTGTCTCGAGAGGGAGTTGTTTGGTGTGATTTAATCGATGGTCGGGCTAGTTGGGAGTGGATTTTGATTTTCAAATGTGCGACTGAATTTTGGAAACAATGGAGGGGAAAACAGTGAAACGTGAACATTTATTGGTTGTTAGAGAAACGGACAACTCTCACTGTCAATCAAATGATTTCGTTAATTGATACAGCTGGGAAGCTAATAATGACTTGGTAATTTCAATAGATCTTGAGGGTTTTCACTTTATGATTATTTGGTACCCTGAGAAAGTGAATTGGAATGAATATGGCGAATGATCCTCCTGACAAGTTTGAGATGGATTGAAGAATTAAAAAAGATAATATATATTGTCTCAGGGCCATTTGAACGCTAGTGACGTTGATTTCATTTATTTATTATGTTTATGATTTATGTTAGTCAGACCAAGTTTTACGGAAAATACGTTTTGAAGTATGACTACGTCTTTGTTTTCTTTACTGGGGTATAATTTATTATGAATAAATGATCAGGTTTTAAGCGTTAATGAATCTAAGTAGTTTCTTCAAAGATGTTCAATTTTTTTGCACCAATAGATCGAAAAAATTCCCACTCATCGATAGAGGACATTGTTGATTTCGGGCAAATACTATAAGAAAAATCATAAATGTCGAGCCTTGTCGAAAAAAATAAATTATTTCAAAGAATACTGCATTGTACAATTAAAATGGCTACCATTTAGTAGCGCAGTCCTACGTAAAAATTTCAAACAACAATTTTTTAGGTAACTTAAATATTTTTAATACCATGAGGCTTGTTCTAGATTTAGTTCGTGTAAACAAATAAGCAAAACTATGAAGTATTTATGCCGCTTCCTTGTGCTTCAAATGATTACTGTCCGAATAATTGCATGAGTTTGAAGCTTTTTCAAGATCAATTGCATGGTCTGCAATCAAGTTTTGCCAGATTGTATAGAAAACAAAAATTAAACACAAATATGCTTATGCCTCGATTTTATGTTTTAATGTGTCATGCAAACTAGAATTAAAATATAACCACCCTGCCATTTTTAGGAAGATCAATGATAACCTCAAACACAAGAGAATTTTCCCACTAACGCCATTCAAATCAGTAAGTCACAAAATCCTTTTCCCCACAAGTAATCTCAAATGTATTTTGTTTCTGCGTTCTTCTTACTCTAAAGGGTCTAAATAATTTAAGCCACTTCATAAACATAAAGTAGATCATTTAATGCCTTGAGCGCCCTTTTTGATATTTTCAAGTATATTAAACCTAAATTTATGTGGAACTTGAAACTGAGTTTAGTATAAAATGAAACTGAAACTGAGTTTAGTATAAAATTAGTGACATTTATGTTTTCATCGCATCCGGACGGTGCTTCCGGTATAACCCAGTACATAATGAGCTACGTATTCCTGAACAATAAACTTGAACGTTTGTTTTTAATTTTAGGGGCAGTTCAAATGCAAATCAAACAAACATAAGATTAAATAGGATAGGTGGAGGTGGAAGTCCCCTACCCTCCTAGCCAAGATCTGACCCCTCTCCACATTTTTTTTAAATTATGTTGTATAAGAATATTGCTTTATCAATCAGGTATTTTGGTGAAAAATTATTTGTCTACCAAACCTCCCACTCCCCCCACACAAACTTATCTGACCAATAAATCAAATAAATCATTAAAACTAGTCGAAAAGATTATTTTTTAATAGATTTCCATTATTTTTACTGTACACATATCAACATCTTTAACTAAGTTGATGCTTTGATTCCATTTTTATGCTTCAGGGTTGAATATACTACAAAATAAAACATAATTTTCATTGATAAATTGTCACAATAAATTTGATTTATTAACTTTTTCTTAAAACTAAATCAAATTCACAAGCAATTCTACTCATTTGCTACATTTTCATAAAGAGCAAAATCATCACCCATTTGTTCAACATCATCCATTAATTTGCATTACCTTCAGTGTTTAAACTTTTTCAGAGCCGTCAAGATCTTCGAATACTAAAAGTGATTTTAAAACACCTGGATTTAAAGTGATACCTTCTTTCGCATTCTATTACATTGATTTATTAAACTTATCAAAGGATCAGATGAGTTCATAGCTCGAATAAAGACGTCATGTAGATTATCAACTCGTGATCTTTTCCTAACATGATGAGTACGACATTTTTTTAGTAGTTTATGTTGGCACTCTGCTGCTTCTTCAGCTAGTATGTAGTTTGTAGTAGGTAGGTAAGTAGTAGGTAGATAGTAGTTTTTAGAACAATAAATATACCTGAGTATAGTTGGTAAAATTTGTGAAATGGCACATGAAAAGAGAATTTTCTTTAGAATATATAAACAAGGTTATCGTGAAACCATTGCAACCTTTTTAGTCCAGTTGGGTACAGTTTCTATATGGAATGATAATTTTAGGTTTGTTTTTCCCCCATTTTTAACAAAAATAATAATTAAGTGTGTAACATTTTTAAGACTAAATTTGACATTTAACAGTTCCACCTTTGAAGCAGTGTTTAATTTCTATGATTTTTTTTGGTTAATGCTTGCATAATTAATCGTAAATAACAAAAAAAAAAAAAATAAATTAAAAAAAATAATAATTGTTTCGACTTTCTGCCAAAATGACCACAAACTAAACTATGGTGGTGGTCTCTTGAGATTGCTCGGCCCTGCTTGTTAGACATAGTCTAACTTAGGCAATAAAAATACATTTTTTTTTCAATGATTGCCCATTTTTTTACTAATTTTAATTAACCGTGTAACCTGAACATCATATTCAGTTAAAGTTTAGGCAATTACCTTTTCAACGGTATATTAATTTATTCGCTGAGAAAATGCCATTTTTTCTACAATTTCCCTAAGTCTGACGTCTGTGGCGTAATGAGTGTTCATCACAGAGGGCCTAAATTTTGGGAATCTAGGTTTGAACTATTTGGCTATCAAATGGTATACGTCATTCAAAGCAAGTCAATTTTTCGATTTTTGGCCACCACGTTCCCCATAGTGCGCTGCTACGTTTGTAACTAAATGAATGAAATTTTAATAGAACTGTTTATGGTTGTTTTTCGGCATGAGTTTTGTTCTTGTTTAAGAAGGGGTTCAAACTTCTATCAGAATATGCTTTTTACACGAGAAACACACATTTTGTGCTGTAGTTGCCTGAATAATTCTCATGTTTGGTTGAAATATGTGTTTTATTTGAATGAGAGCCTTCCAGAGGGGGAAGGGGTCTCGAACCAGTATACAAACATTTCTTGCCTTCAAAACCCCCAACATACCAAATTTGGTTCCATTTGCTTGACAAGTTCTCGAATTATGCAGAAATGTGTTTTTCATTTGTATGGGAGCCCCCTCTTACAGAAAGCCGAGGGGTCTCAAACTACTATAGAAACATTTCTTGCCTTAAAGTAACGTCCAAATATCAAATTTGGTTCCATTTGCTTGATTAGTTCTCGAAAATTACATGTTTTTTTTTTCTCAAGTTGTACAGTTCGTAAGAAATTTTTCAGAGACCTTTGCTAACATTAAGTGAATGTTTTAGAAATATAAGCAGAACAAACTGCCCAAAAGACCTCGACACATCAACAATTGAAATATTGCATACAATTTGAAGGGTGTTGAGTGAACTAGAGGATGATTAACGAATAAAATGGCGTCACCAACTTTGCACAACTTCCAGGACTTGTATATATTCCAGTGTCGTAGATGTTTGAAAAGTTTAAATGAACTTCAGAAAACAATCCAAAAAAGAATTCTGTATCCTGTTGAGTGTGAGCTTTCTAGATTAGATTAATTAATTCCATTTAATTCCAATTACCTTTATTGATCATCATGACAGATACTCGTATTTCGTCTACAATGTGCGGACTTCTTTAGTGTCGTGTACTAATACTCGACCTAAGTCAACCTCTGTCGAGTATTAGTATGCGATACTGAAAAAATTGGCACATTGTAGACGAAATTCGCGTATCTGTCAAGATAAGCAATAAAGGTAGTTGTAATTAAATGGAAATTACTAATCTTTCGTCTCATTTTCTAGTTAAGAATTCTGATATATCGATGTTCTGTGGATCATAATTTAGACTTGTAAAGATTGGAAACCACAATAAAACTAATAAGTTTACATGGTTTGAGCCTTCCAGAGTTTTTTTTTCATTCGCCTGAAAATTAAGGAAGTATCTTCAGAGGGGAATTTTACATATGTTTTTAAAACTCCAAGGGAAATGCAATTCATGTTCTATCAACTTCCAGAAACTTGAAATATGTTCAGCAAACCGCCCCAGCAAACAATTTAAGTTATTGGCAAACGAGAAAAATTCAAATCAACACTTCACTTGATCCCTTTTCCAAAAAAAAATTAAAACTTTTTTAAACTATCACTAGTAAACGTGAACAAATTCCGTTAAATTCCACTACAGAAAGCTTATCTATTGACAGATAGGCTTATTTGGTCGGCGACTAACAGACTTCTTCAGTGTCGAGTGAGACACTTTCAAACTTGCTTAAAAATTTTCCTACTTGACTGAAATTAAACATATTTTGCCTAGTTTCTCTCCGGAGTATATTGTCTACATCCGCTGCCCTTGTCGGTGAGGTTCCGGTTGCAATGGAGGAAAATTAGCAAGCCTTTCGTGAAAGGATTTTGTCCACTCGCATGAAAAATCCTGGATTGTCGCATCATTTCAAGTGCAATCTCAACATTGATGCTTCGCAAAACTTCGTCCCGGGGGCTAGGAAACGATCCGGATTGAAAACGAACAAGGTGCAGCACTTCCCAAATCGGGACGAAGCTGCTAACGAAATACCGGCACTGATTCATTTATGGTGAGACCAATATCATAGCGGATTTTAAGCAGTATTCGGGATAGGAATGTTTTCGGACAAGTTAGCTGGATGACCGGTTCAAACGGAAGAAACTGTCGGAAGTACCTCATTTGGAAGGCCATAAGTGGAGTGACTATAAGCAGGCTGAACCATTCGAGAGTTGAGTGCTTTGAAAATCGAGTTTTTGGGAAAGGCTGATTTTGACTCTCTTTATCCTCACAACTCAATTCAAAGAATTCAAAGAATTTTCACAACCAGGCAAGGGGATAGTTATTTTAATGGTAAACAATTTAAATTTTAAAAACATTATGCTCCCACTAATAAAGTGATATTTCTATTTACCAATACCAACCAAATAGTAAAAACGAGACAGAGCATGTATATGAAATTGATAAATAAATATTTATTAAATTGATATTGGAAAAAATATCAACAAATCTCGAAAACATATTCAAAACGGCGAATCTGATTTTGTAAACAAAGGGGGGAAGCAAGATTTAAACGCTAGATTCTTGAAACTCTCAGCACTCTCATACAAACCAGGAACACCAACACAAGGAATAACCGGCCCCCAAGTAACACGAAATATTTAACTGTATTCATTTTTGCCTTTAATGTGATAAACAATAATGTTGCCATTCCGGTAATTGAACACTATTCAGGATACTACTATAGAATACAAACAGTACAAAAGGTGAATCCTATGAAACACAATTTAAGTTCGACAATGGTCATGAAAAAACAAATCGTAGGCTTCGGTATAACAAACTATTGTTGGTTTTCAATCAGGTATTTATGAACTAGGTTTGAACCATAAACTCCAAGCTTGTTAGAATTGAGCTCGACCATTGAAACATGTGAGAAATTGAACAATTAGAATTTTCTTAAACCATATCATCATTATATGAACCAGCTATGCTATACTTTGATGATCAGTCGATTTCACTTAAGTTTCTGCTAATACGTCGTCTGATTAGCAATTGTACCCGTGAAAATAGTGGCTATGGGCTGCATCACTATTTTTTTTTTCATCATGCTGGCATACCTTAATTAGGTTCCTGAATGTTTCAGCGGTAAGCATAAATGTGATATCAATAGATATTTGATAGTTATAAGTCGTGTTTAAAAGTACAGAAACGGTCATTCGACGTTCAATACGACACGAATAACACATACCTGACTAGTTGTGTTGGCAACTAACATTTCAAGATTATGCTTGTTTCTTTAAAAAAAATATGCTACTCTTGTATTGCTACATTCATACCACTTAATATGCAAACACGCAACCCTAGTAGCACACTTGTTGCCATTCGGTTTAGATAACATAAAATATGACTTGCTAAGTTATAATCAAGTTACTACTACTAATTATCATAGTAGTGTGCTATTTGGGAAGATGTCAGATGTAAACAAACATATCTTAACACAAAATATCAAACAGATATATGACATAATAAGTGAACCTAGTTTCGAATCGCATGAAACGTACATCTACATCACAAAACTAGCTAAATTGCACTTTTATAGATCAACAGCAATGACACATGGAAAATACAACTTTTAATATGGAACCGTGTAAAAAAAGACTAAATAGAGTTAATAAATTCACATGCTTTAACATTTTATATTGCTTCGATTTTTTTTTGTATGCGTTACCTTGTCATGCAATGGTCAAAATACCGTTTTTAAAATTTTGAGTATTTACACCAAAAGTTGTAAATTTTTTGAAAAACTGCCATATGATTACTTTTGGCCCAAAACGTAAAATTTGCTTTGAATTAGGTTGATAAGTTGTTCCGTTCTGGAGTTATTGCCGAAAACAACCCGTGTAAAAAAAATCGGGCAAAAAAATACCTTAGTGTATATATGTTTTTGGTGCTTCTTGGGCCATAACATGACGTTGAAGCTAGATTCTTTGGAGTTTGCAAAATTTACGTTTGAATCTTTCTTTCCTTCTTTTTTTTACACAATCAGATACGTCGTTTTGAATGAGATACCGAGAAATATTTTTTTCCAGAAGAAATCTAACTGAAAATGACTATATCAGCATTCAGCTTTAGCATTCTCTGCTTTCGAAAAAATGCACTTGAAAAAAATTCAGATAAATCAAGCTAAATGCCCTGCACTTATTTTACTAAGAGGCTTTTTTTTCAAGTGTTCTGGAATCCTTTAGACGGTAGTGTTAATTCTGAAGATTTTAAAACATTCAGAAATTCAAAGAATCTGATGAATTTCCTCTTCTTAAAAGGATGATCAGAAAGCAGTAGCATAAGTTGTTTGTTGAAATTTAAAAAAGACGCCTTCTTTAAAAATTTACGCCGAGAGAGCCTAACTGTCTTATTGGATTTGAGTTATTTAAACTAAACTTAATTTTATTTGTTTTTGATTAAAATTAATTTCAGCTTATATGACTTTTGTGAAGTTATTCAAAACACGAAAACAAATTCTTCATTTCCATAAACCATTTAAACCAGCATAAACCATTTAGAAATCACAAATTCCACCCACTTTCAGAATGAACCGACATAATAAAATCTGGCATCCCTGCTGCCTCTGCTCTCGCCATAATCCATTACACAGCCTCACGAAAACGACAACGACGACGACGAGGGTGACTCGGTGCCTCCGATCACGTGCACACGGTGCTCTGAAGAAACTGTGGAGCTTAGGAGGTTAGGAAAACCGTCATGGCGTTTTGTTTATCTCGGAGAAATGAATTTGTCCCAACAACGTGTGGTGAGGGTGAATGGCCTGACGAAAGTGGGTACGGAAAACTCAGAAAGACGGTGCACAAGGGAGAAGACGAAAATCCAACCGCTCGCTCGGAAGAAACTACATAGGAATCATGACCAGTAGCGGAGGGGGGTCTGGAAACGTGACGATCCCTACAAAATTTGAGGGTCCACACGTGACTAGGGGAGTTTAAAAAGCGGGACGTATGTGAACATTCCATCTGACCAGCGAGGAAAATGCGTGCGAGTGGAGTGAATCGAAAGAAAATAGGATCAGAAATCTGATTTCTCCGGGGAAATTGCGGGAAAAATGGCAATAAATCACGTTCGTTTTCCTTCTTTTCTTTTGTGCTCATTATCGACAGAAAGATTTCAATGCCACCCACCCAGGCATTCAAGAGATTCGTACGGAGAAATCAACCGAGGATAACGATAAGAGGATAACTGCAAGTGTTGTGGCAAATGCCGGTTTTCAACGAGAGCCTCTACTTTCGGTTTCAAACAATGTGTATGCGATGGACATAAATTGACAGTAAAAAAAAAGGAAACGCCACCACACACCACACCACACGGCCTGGCCAGTTGATCCGGTTTGACACGCGGTTCGATTGATCAATTTTCGATATCTCTCCGACGACTGCCCGGACCGGCCTGCTTCGGTTGGGCCATTGTAATGTCAAAGACCTCACTCACTCACTCGGTCGGGGAATGAATTAATGAATGTAAAAACACAGAAAAGAAAGCCAACATAAACTTCCCAACAGCGGCGTGCTCCGAGGCAGGGGAGACGACCGGTGCTTTGCAATATATATATGTAGGTATACATAAAAAAAAACATTTCGGAAAGTTTTTACTTTTACTTTTCACTTTCATTTGGGCGTCTGTGGGGTGTGCAGTGCTTCTATTATTATTTTTCGCAGCTCTAAGTAAGCTCTATTGGTAATTGGATACGATCACAGTTGGCGTCTGCTGGGAAATGTGCGAACAGTAAGGCGGAGAAAGAGAACGAGAGAGAGAGAGAGCGCGAGAGGGTAATGACACCTGGGCTGCGATTGGGAATGGAAAGAGCAATGCTCGCTATTTGGGCTAGTGGTGTGCCCATCGAAAGGGAAATTTTCGCCATCATGAATTTTGAATGCAGCTGATGTTCCATTATCTTGATTCGATTTTCCCTAATCCTTGGGATGAATAACAGCAGGGGAAATTGAGACGAAATTCGATCGCTGAACCGGTCAGCGGTGGGTCGAAAATCCAACCGAAGGCCAACGACCTCCTAAGCCCTGGAAAATTGACCGCACCACACCGAGGGAAAAGTCTCTAACCTAGTGATACCGAAAATGGGTTTCACTTTTCATGGTGCGTTTCGCTTTCCTCCTTGCCGGCAGTTTTCTCCGACAGCCCCTCCTCGTCTGCCGGGGAGAAAGGAAAAGAAATGGCTCGATGAAAGTAAAATTTTCGCGATGCTCAAATTATCTCGCCGCCTGCGATGATAGCGAAGAAGAGTGGGAAGGCGAAGAAACGACGGAGGATCCAGCTGGCACAGACGGCGAGGTGGAAAGATGCGATTTTCGATAACGAAATGGAAAAGTCTGAAAATTACGCCTGCTATGTGGCGTATTTTTGATTGTTCGGATAACGCGCTGAATGTGGATTGCAATTAATTGATGGGGGAAATGTGAGATGGAATTTCAGATGCGTGGTTGATGTCGATTTGAAATTGTGCGGTTATTAACGAACGCTTGATTTGGGTCGAAAAGCTTGGTTTTTTTTTCTCTCAAATGAAAGGCAGGTAGTGCACGGTGGGATGAGTTTGTAGTAAGGACGGTAGAATAGACGAACTCTTAGTGGTGACACCAGTCCGTTTTGATCGTCTGGGAAATTTATTCTAAAATTTTTTGTGACTTTTAAGGTAACACAAACATGTCGGAGTTTTGATGGAACAAATATTAGAAATCATGAATATTTCATAATAATGTTACCATTAGGGTAGGGAAATAACTATTGGTTTAGTAATATCTCAACAATTTATGATTTTTAAAAAAAAAACCTTTGCATGTTTTGAATGGTGGAAGTATCATGATAAATTTATGTACGATTTGTTCCTTGTTTTTAGTAAATATTTGAATGCGAAAAGAGATATCATTGGTGTACTCAATGATAATTAATGCTACGAATATTTATTAAATAATTCCATGGAAGGTACGTAACTTAAATAATTTGATAAATTTTATTATACTCAAGGTTGCTAGTCAGCTAGGACATAAATAGGAATGCTATCAAACCGAACCTGTCCAGTAGCTAAGCAGGATTGATCATGAGTTAGTTCCTATTTTACTTGAAAACCTCACGAAAACACCAATAAAACATTGCAATTTTTTTTACAAAAAAATCGCAAAAATCATCTATACAATGAAATAACAGCCTAGAGAACACTATTTTGATGGATTTTTTTTTGTATCTACATCACTTTCATTCTGAGGCTGGCTCGTCACGCCAGGGAGCCAACCTGTATCCTATTGATAAAATACTTGTTTCACATAATATTCTGGAGCCAAGATGGACAGCCAAATTTCATAATTTTCTGATCATATCCTCTATTGAATTGCATTCCTCGTTGCAGCATTGCGTTTAAATTGATGCCGAAGTTGTTTTGAAATACATAAGTGTAAGCATTAGAATTATTTAAATGACCCCACAAGTTTTTCGAAAGGCTGATGAGTATTCCTAGAGATATTACAGCAAAATAATTCTCACTGAAATTTGTGTTGAACTCTTTGAAATTCTTTGGTTTCTACAAAAATCCTAAATAGGAAAGGTGTAGTCTTCAAATTTGTGTTTAGAATTTAATGGATGAGCACTGATAGGTTTCTTATCCCACTTTTGGTGCAATATACGGCTGCTTTTCTGCAATGCTATGATAATGCTTCAGCAATGCTATTTTGCATTCGAAACGCTTATTACAGGCTACAAGCATTTAAGAAGCATTTGAAATCTTATTTTAAACTTAATAACAGATAGCATTCAAGATGCGGAGATAATGCTAATATAAAGCTGGTAGTATCTGACATGCAGATTTAGGGTTGTGTTACTGCATATGCTAATGCTTATGGGTAACCGGGGAAATCCAATGCAACTCTTCTCAGCTTTGCAAAAATTAACTTTGCAATTTTTTTTTCCTAAAAATTGTCTCACGAATTGCCACATAAATTTGAGCAAATTTAGCTGGGTTGCACAAGTTGACAAATGAAAAAGTTCGACGAAAATCAAATTGATGTTTTGATTTGTCAACTTACCAATTTCAGTTATATTTGTACAAATTTATGTGACTCCACTTTTGACAAAATTGAGTTAAAAACAACTCAAAATTAAGTGCCCTTTAGTAAAACGACATGTTTTAAGTATCTCCGAAAAACTCAACGCAAACTCTTTCGATTTGGTAGCTCTCTATGAGTTTTAATCTCTTAACCAATCGCGTTATTTTGATTTAAAATGTTTGTGCCTTTTCTTCTACCAGAACTTTTTGGCCTTTTTTTAAGTTCTGAATTTCTGAAACTTCCTCTGTTGGATATTCACATCTAGTATTTTAGAAGATAGTTTTGAAAAGTTCTGAAAATTAAGGGATTACTCAAGTAAGCATAGGCATTAAGGTATAGTCCGATAATAGCACTACAGGTTAACTTCGATATAACGTACCCTCGATATAGCGTCACTAGATATAGCGTCACTTTTACCTCGATATAACGTACCCTTTTTGATGTGTGAAAATTTCTTGAGAAATTAATGTTAAAGTACCATGAACAATTGTTTGAAGACCATACGGACTGTCAATAAACGACGAGGTTATTTTGAAGAGGTGGGGAAAAAACAGGGCGGGGGCTTTCTGGATAAAAAACTCGTTCCATATAATTTTTAAAAATTATGTTTGAACATGCAACCACCATGGTGGAGAGAAGGAAGGTACTTTGTTTATGGATTGTCCCATATCAACCTTCCATCTCCATATTGATCACCCAGTGGTCTTATAACAAGTTTAAGTTAAACGTCTACGACGCCGACCATAAATTGGAGTACATTGGCATACATCGGCGTGCGGTTACGGAAGTGAAATTGATTTTGTTTATTGGTGGGATTAGATAGAGCATTTTTCTTAACGACCTATTTGGGGTATCATCCAAACCATTAAAGAAATGATTGGAAACATGGATGGTTTTCTCAAGCTTCCATTAATGTTGATTGGAAAATCTAAAAACCCTCGACCCTTTAAAAACCTAGAGAACTTCCTGTCAACTATAGGTCATCCAAAAATGCATGGAAGACGAGGGAATTATTCAAAAATTGTTTTTTATCAGTTCGTCCCACATGTAGTAACCTTTTTGATTGAATCCGGGCATCCTGTAAAAGCTGTCCTTGTGCTGGACAACTGTTCAGCACATTGCAATACAGACGAACTACAAACAAATGATCCAGCCGATGGACCAGCATGATACAGATGGTGAAGGCCCGTTACAAAAAAAAGATCATGACAAACGAGATTCTTCGAAGCGGCAAATATGTCCATGATAATGTTAAGCACATCAGTATAAAAGACGCAATGTTCTGGATTGTACAAGCATGGGAAGCGGTTCCGAATTCTACCATCCAGAAGTCCTGGAAAATGCTGTACATCGATACACCAGATTATGATGATGAGGACGACTTAACGTTGTCGGTTTTGAAAGAAAGGCTGAGAAATATTGCGATTAAAATCAACCGTCTGGAAAGCATTGACGAAGAAAAGGCAGAGTTCGAGATCCTAAAGGACGAAGAAATCGTTGAGAAGCTGCTCAACCCGTCAGACCTCGGTGACAGTCTCCTTCACGTCTCTGCATCACTTGATTTTGAAGATGAAAATATCAACGTTTCAGATGAATCAGCTTTGAATAGGGTTGATATTCTTGTTAAGTATGCTGAAGAGCAAGGCCTGCTTCTCAACGTGTAGTTATCTTTGCGAAAGATGATACAGGACAACCTGAACAAGAAAGCAGATAGAATGGTTTACGAAATCTCACGAGTATGTTTTCTGATAAGTGCATTGCTTACATTTCCATGAATTAGTTTAACTAATTCAAAAAGTTTAAAGCAATGAGTTTTAATTATCGTTGAATCGTTGATCGTTGAACATCCTGAAGTACATTCAATAAATATTTCAAAATCTCACTGTACCACTTCTTTTGATTTAATAATAATGCTTGATTTTGAATTACATGGTGACCATTCTGCAGTTTCATGAAAGAAAATAACAACTGAATAACAACAACAAGACGACTCCACCACCTGGATCCTACATATCGCACTCAACAGCACATGAGCCAGGAACATTGGCTTCACTTCCTTTACGAAGGAAGACGTGATTAGACAAATTGCGTGTTATAAAATGCCACCGACGTCAATTGGGATTGAACCCAGACCCACTGGGGTGCCAAGTAGCAGTCACGCTTACCACTACACCACCGGCGCCGGCTAAAAACTCTCAATTCATAACTGTGGAAGTGCAATTAGAATACAAAGATGAGAGCTGCAATAATTGCGATGCAATGAGCTTGAAAATGCCACAGAAGTAGACGAAGGAAGGTGTTATTCGACGAGCGGAGATAGACACGAGTGGTACAATTTTCAGGAAGTCCGTCAGACTTCGCCGACGACATCGGTAGCATAGCACGTAACTTTGAGACAATGGCGAAGAGGTATATTAGACTTAAGGTCAAAGCTAGCCGGATTGGAGCCGGATTAATGCGTCGAATACAAAGTACATGGAAAGAAGAGGCTAACGGGAAGACAATGTTAGCCTCCCATCCCGAATATTGACGGAGATGAAATCGAGACGGTAGACGAATTCGTGTTTCTGAGCTCATTGGTGATCGCCAACAACGACACCAGCAGAGAAATAAAAGGGCGTATTACGTCTGAAAACCATGCTTACTTTGGGCTCCGAACGACGCTACCATCGAATAGAGATCGCCGTACCACGAAGTTGACCATCTAAAAAATCCTCTACGGCTACGAAACATGGACAATGCTTGCGTCTTTAAACGGGAGGTGCTGCGTACCATCTACGATGGAATGCAGATGGAAGGTGGGATGTGGAGAAGGCGAATGAATTACGAATTGCATCAGTTGCAGGGAGAACCCACCATCGTCCACACAGCAAAAATCGGCCAACTACGATGGGCTTGGGACGTCGTTAAAATATCGGACGACAGTCCAGTGAAAATGGCTCTCGAGAACAAACGAGAACACAAGAAGAAGAGGATCGGTCTAGGTGGGTCGATTAAGTGGAAGGTGACCTGCGCACCCTTCGCAGATGGCGAGACTGGCCAATTGCAGCCATGGACCGAACGATTTGGATACGATTTCTGTGTACAACTGAGGCCGCCCAATTTTTATCTTAACTGTTAGTGAGTAAGTTACCTAAAAGACAAAAATCACAAAAAAGGTTTGAACTGATGAAGAGATGAACGAGCGATCGACTAAAAATCATAAATACAGAGAAAAATAGGAAAGAAAAGTGTTTTTGCTCTCCAAGTTCAATAATTTATTGAAATTTGATAAATTTTGTTGAAAAACAACACATTAATACACAAAAAGGTTAATTTTTTAGATTTTTATTTATGCTTCGATATAACGTACAATTCGATATAACGTACACGTGTAAAATGAAAATGTACGTTATATCGAAGTTTGCCTGTATATTAGCGTTAATGTTGCTCCTATTAGCATCACAAATGCTCGATAGAATAGCTCTAACCAAAATATAGCTCTATCGCCAGCGTTCAGTTATAATGCATAAAACCAGTTTTCATCTTTTTCAGAGCTTACATGCTTTATATCTGAATTTAGTGCTTATATCATATAATGCTTAAAATTTGTTTACGAGAGACGAATCGTTTAAGGGCCGAGGAATTTTGTGGTAACTAAAATGGATTTGATGGAAGTTAAAATGGAAATCATAACTTTTTTCCTTACTTAAACTTCCAAGCAAAGTAAATATCATTTCTTACTCACTGGCAGCGCTGTCATCCTGACCGAAATAACATACAGTTTTTGAGAGGTCAATCGGATATCTCATAGCGTTCAAACAGATCCTATATAGCGCAGGCAGCAAAAGCAGCGAACCAATCATGCATGATGATACAAGGTACTTTAGTTCGAGTCGCAGTACAGTAAATTTACAAAATACTGACTCTGCTCATACCTTCAATACTACTCATTTCAATTTACACCAAGCGATTTGTTTATAGTTCATTGTATAGTAGTTCATATGCATTTTTCCTTCTTTTTTTGCATAAAACATCAATAAGTTTTGATGCATTAATATAGCATACCTAATGCTGTTTACAAGCTGTCACTTCTGCATTACATTAGCACGTTATTTCACTTGTTTTAGGTTTATATATGCACTATAAATTAATATAGACGTTCATAGCATTTAAGTGCTGATTTATATGCAGATATAATGCTGACGTTTAAATGCTTAAACATAGGTATTTTAACGGACCTTGGGAATCTAACAACTTTGGCTAATGTTGAGAGTTTTTTTCATAACCGAAAGATTGCTTTAGCGGTCGACGAATTGGGTAGTTTTCCTTGTATTGGATAGCTTTTGCCTTTCAATTTCACAGCCTGCCGTACTCTAAGTAAGCAATAGATTACTGTCCACTCTTAAAGCCTCTCATGTTGATGAGAAATTATCTGCTCCTAACAAATTTCACTAAAACACTAGTTAAGAATGCTGAGTCGAAGAGTCGTTAAAAATCATGAACTGAATTTAGCAAGATTTAGAAGTTTTGAATTGAGCTTCAATTGGAATTTAGAGTCATTTTTTCCCAAAACCAAGAGTTTAATTTCGCTAGGCTTAGAAATTAAAAAGTACCCAAGCATAGTTGAACTGAAATTTTTGTGTTCAAAATTGTAAGGTTAATTTTGTTTTCTGCATGAATTAGACTTTCGATATTTTTTTTTTTGTTATTTCAATTGATTTTCACTCTAGTATTTCATTGAGATTCTCTTCAAAACTTTCAATTCAAATTGCAGAAATTCGTAAATCCTTGCAAAGAATAGCATTTCCCAGATGGATTCAGTTGAACCCTACTTGGTTTTATTCCATGTGGCCTGAATCCTAATCCAACGGATTTGCTTAGAGGGCTGAGAATTAATGTGCTTACAGTTGAAGCAAGAGTTCCTGGAAATCATGAGCGAAATTTTCCAAGAATTCGATTGGAATTTTGAGACAAATTTATCTCAAATCCAAGAGAAAAAAAAAAAACGCTAGCAATATCAGAAATATAAAAGAATCCAAGCACTAAAATTGATGAGCTCAAAATTTTTTTAAGGAAATTTCATTAAGAACTCTGAACAAGACACTCTCAAACCCCGAGAAAGTTTTGCCTGTGATCATCACACAGTGACCCTGCTTATAACTGCTCGTGACTCTGATTAGAATTCGAACCAGTTTCCCTAAGTTCCAATTTTGGTTGTGTAAAGCTTCGATAGAACGTGATTTTAATTTGAAGAATGCAATAAAACCTTGATAGAACCTCTTAAAAATTTGTAATGTTACTTGGTTACGATGCTGAGCAAAATTCAGCAAATGATTTCCGATCAAGATTTTTTTTAGAAAAATTCCGAGTGGTTGAAGCGAAAGAAACGCCAAGAAAGAAGAAGAACGTGAAAAGATTGGCTGCGGTATAGCCGGGAGTTATTGATGAAAAAGACTATGATTGGTGTTTAGATTCCATGTCTAGTGTTCAAGGTGGCGACGAATGAAAAACACGTAAGCGGTACGGTTTTTTGTATCCTGAATTGATTAATACGGGAACTTGCGAATAATTAGATTCAGCTAGACCCTCTGTTCAAGGAATGCTCGAATCATTTTCGGATTTTCGGAGAAATCTAAAAACAATAGACCATAGACCGAAAGATGAAGAAGATATTGAAGGAAGCCCCAAAATTCTCTGTTTGAAAAATGGCTTGCAAAATAGGAATGACACCAGGTTTAGTCTAAAAATTAAAACAACGCTTAGAGTTGAATTCATACAAAGAAAAAATAGTTCCAAATCGCAACGTCCAACAGAAACAAAATCACTTGCTTACGTTTGTACTGCGAATATTTGACGAAGTTTTGCGTTGTTATGGACGATGACATTTATGTCCTGAGGAATTTAAAACAGCTTCCAGCAGGACTGGTTTTCTATTTCAAGATGAAGAAGGCGTCGGAGTTTCTCAAACAATAGCTTGTTTGACAAGCAATTTGCATCTTCACTACAGGTGCAATGAGATTTAACTAGAAAATGAGATGAAAAATTAGTAAATTCCTACTACCTTTATTGCTTATCTTGACAGAAACGCAATTTTGTTGAGATATACCAGAAAGAAAGCCGTCAAAAAAGATTGCTACTCTTCATCCCAAAAAATCACCAAGCTGAACCTTTGTTCTGGCCGGATTTGGTATCATGCTGTCATGTTAAATCTGTTATGGAGTGATACGAAGCAAATCAAGTGAATATTGCAATTGTCCAGATTTACGTCCAATTGAGAGATATTGGGCTATGACGAAGCGGAACCTTTCTGGAAAAACACAAGGAATCAAAGGTATCGAACACTTCCAAAAAAATTGGGCAAACACGGCCACCACAGTATCTCAAGAGCCTGTACACACTCTAATGGGTGAAGTTCGGCGTAAAGTACGAACATTTCATGCGAATACCGAATATCTATGTTTTGATGAATTGACGAATTGTTAAATCATATTCTGAAATAAACTATTACAATTGAACTTTAATGCGAAATATGTATGATACTTAAGTTTTGAACTCTCTGGATTACTATGGATACAGACCTTAGTGAACCTTCTTATTACCGCTCATGATTCTGATCAGAATTCGAACTAGAGAAAGTTTGTTGCAATTTTGGTTTTGATGGACCGCGGTTTTCATATGAAGAGTTCAATAGAATCTCTATAAAACCTATATAATACACACTTAAGTCCAATTGTGTGCAAAAATTTCTATTTCCCGATCAAGATATTTTGATAATTCTGAGCGGTTGAAGATTTCAGCAGAATTTTCACAATATACCAAGGTCTAAGTCCGTCAGAAGACCGTGTGAAACATTCACCCAATCTTAATAACGATTTGCCGATGGTTTTGAGGAAAATATCCAATCAATTTTGAAGAAGATACAAAACACCAAGTTCAAATCTGTTCGGAATTCCATGGTTAGCTCTGACTTTAATGCAGTCCGAATCTCAAGGGAACTCAGTTCAAAATATAGAGAAAAAATAGCTTCATCTGACAATGTTGAACTGAAGTCTCATCAAATACTTTTCTAGCATCCTTAGCAGAATTTGGTACGGTGTTTTTTGAGAGTAAGTTTCACGAAAGATTTTTCAACATCCTCAGCAGTATTTGGTTGGAAATCGTATCATAATGAGAAATCCAAAAAAAATATATAGGCTTTCAAGAGGTAGATTGAAAACAGATTGAAGGTGAACAAACATGAACCTCAACCATAAATATTTATAAGGTTCAATAGACCACCGACCAATACCGGCGGGAAGGTAATAATTCCCTTTATCTGTTTCTGGTGCTATTTTGTTTGTGGGAGCAAGCAGATCCCAGAAAAATACTCTAGAAGTCATTGTTTACAAATGTTACTTTCGAGCTTTTGACTATTTTGTCTAGAATTCGTAGATTGAAAACAGACTTAAGGTGAACAAACATGAACCTTACCCACGAATTTTAATTAGTTTCTATAGACAATTTTTTAAACTTGAACGCTAAGAATTACTTTTTTTACATTTTCGCAAAAAATACGTTCGTATGTTGAAATTTAGCTCATTATGCCTCAAAACTCCGTCGAATTTATTTCATCGATTTAAACTTCACCCAAAACCCCTCCGTCTATCTAATTTTCCAAAAACGAAATCTGGCATCCATGCAGCATCAAAACCTGACGAAGACGACGACGACAATCGTAGTAGTCCGGGGTGATGAGGAAAGTCTAAGCATGCTGCGGCCGCCGCTCGCTATAGCAGAGGCCGCTAGGGAAACGAGAGTGAGAGTGTAATTCCCCCCTTCGAACAATGGCATCATATAGAGAGGAAAGGAAAGAAGTTCGTTGACTTGCAACATTTTCACTGCCGTTGAACCTCGCTTTCGAACCCAACGGAAGAAGGTGGGAGGTATAAGAAGCATAGAAATAGAAGCATACAACGACTTAGCTCGGTCACTGTGGGAAAGGCGGGGAGGGGGGAAAGGGGTATTAGATGCACCACGCGGAGTCTATTGAACCGTTGGCCGGTAGAGGAGGGTGATGTAAAGAGTCCGAGATCTCGAGGCTTAGAAATCAACACACACAGGGGTGAAGGATCGGAACTGTTTCGGGGGGTGTTTTGGTGTTGTGAAAGTTTGCCATCGGAGTTTATTGGCTTGGCTGCATCTCACGCGGTGCGTGTGAAATGGGTTCACTTTCACCTAGTTCCGAAGAGTACTGTAGCAGTAGTGCGAAAGGTTGTCGAACTTTAGGCGAATTCAGGTTTCAAATGCGAATCTCCTTCATCTGTCGCCAAAACTCACCGTCAAGGATTTGTCCGTTCTTTGACCCACGAGCGCTAATCTGTTTCCTCTCACCTTGACTCTTATCTACGGATGCTTCTCAAATGAATGCGGCGGCGGTCATCCCTGAATGCGAGCTGCGAAACCTTGTGCGAGTTCAGCGCCCCCCCGGGTAAACTTTTCGCGAACCTAGCTTAACGGACGAGGTCGCTCGCGTCAATCATCTAAATTGATTCGTACTTGAAGATTCGTTATCTCAACCCCCTATCGCACAGTGTGTGTGGCAGTGCAGCGCCATTATAGAGGTGGTTTGGTGACCAAAAGTGATAATTAGAGCGGCCTAGCTTTTGGCGCGCGCTTCAGGAAGAACATTGCAACCCATATGAGGTGAACGTCTCGTGAATGCCAAGGTGGGACTTTTGCGGGGAACAATAAACTTGCGCTCGCGCGTCGAACACATTACCACTTAGCAGCGCTTGAATCCCGCGCGCGTCAACGGCCCATTTCAAGTTCAGCCTGTGCACTTGAAATCGGCTGTTTACAATATGTCACAAACAACAGTTTTAATCGCTCTCGGTCTCTCGGTTCGTATATTGACAATTCTCGCGCTCCCGCTCGTGCTTTGCGTGTTCTCTTCTCGCTCGCAGAACTCGGAGCGATTGACTCTTCCGGCTATCCCTGAACCCATCATCTTTCGATGGCGCTGTTGTCGAGATTTGGTATCCAACGAGCTGCCGATCGGTTCTTGCTACGCGAGTTTTACCACGCATTCCACGCAAACACGCGGGGAATGACCTCACTCTCACTCGCATCTCAGCAAGCGATGAGCGATTTTGAGCGCGAGCGAGGTTAACAGTTGGCTCAGCGTGTACGGGAAAATGCAGACATTTAGGCGTTTTTCTTTTCGTTACGAGAAGTGCAGTCTGCCGAACGAATAATGAGGAAGGGAAAATCAAGGGCATTCGCCGCCCCGTTTGTACGCTTCCTTGCTTCCCGAGCATAAAAATGCGAATCGAAACACGAGGGGGATTCTGATGTGTATGCGTGCGTGCATTCTGAGTGCGCTCGAAGGAAACATCGAGAAGGGTCGCCAGAGAAGCATGAACATGAATATGAGATAGATTTATATCACACGACCATCATTGTGTGGGGTTCAAGTTCAGCGATCAATGACCGAATGGTGTGCTTGCTTGCCCTCGGGAAAAATGGAAATTCAATTATGTTTCGACTGAGAGCGAAAGAAATGATCTAAACATAGGAAACAGTCATTTCAGTTTGGAATTAATCACAATTTCAGCTGTGGAAAGCCCTGCAAGTCAAAGTAGGCGAAGCACAATAAAGCAGGCTGTGAAGTGAGTCGTCGCTGGCTCGGTTGCTCGTTCACGGCGCAAACGAGCAAGCAAGCGAGCGAGCGAGCACAGCACAGCACAGAGCGTAGATGGATGGATGGAATTGGAAGAGAAAGGTCAACGACTCACGGCTACGAGGGCATTGGCTTAGCTCGCTCACTCGTTGCTCGCGAATGAATGGAAGGGCAATGCACTGGTGACCGTGTACCGACTACTTGGTGTATTGCTGCTGCTTCTGCAGAGCAGTTTTTGAGAGTTGATGAGGTGAAATTTTTCAGTGGCTTTTCTCTTGGCTCTCCCCTCGCCCCTCCCCGGGGCACGATCCGATCCTAAGGTTATGATCATGTTTAATGTTGTGCCTTATTAGATCGTGTTTTAGCGGTGGCATCTTTTCTGATTGATTGACAAAGGAAAGGGAAAGTAGTAGGCACTTTCTAATAGCTTTAAAGGTCTGCTGGTAAGGGGGAAAGGATCTTGGTCCATACCTATGTTGAGGTCCGGCTCGCCCTTGGAGCTGCTGGCAACACTATTATCCATTATGACCGGCGCTTTAACGCTGACAGGATTAACCTGATGATGAACCGGAACTGGGGATGCGGCTGACAGCATATGATGAGCTATGTGTTGGCCACTCGGAGAAGACGGCGCCGGATGCGAGTACCGGACGCAATCTTCGGTCTTTTGGACCAACAAAACAGGTCCCTTTGAGAACTGAAGGTGATGTTGTTGTTGTTGTTGTTGCTGTTGCTGCTGCTGAAACTGATGCGCCTGCAGATATTCCCCGGCCAACATTTGCTTATGCGAAGGAGAACTCTCCAGCACTATATTTTTCATACTATTGATAATTTTAGGATGATTGGTATAAGTTGATTGCACTACAGTAAATTCTTTCGGAGGCCGAACTTCCTCGATCCGACCGACCGTGGTACTGTTCGGGATGCATGGCTCTCCCGTGGCCGCGCGGTAGCTAATGACCGGCGTTTGCGACTGAGAACACTTCTGCACCTGCACCACATTCATCGTATTTTCCTTAATTACCGAGTTTTGATACGATATGTCTGATAACATTTTTCCTCGATTCTTCTCTCGATTCACAATTTCATATCACAAGTATATTTTCCTTCCACCACCTTTGCTTTATTCAAACACTAGAATAACTTCTTCCCACAGTAGGACTTTTCTTGTTTTCCAAATCCTCACAAATTTCCTGAACTTTTCCTCTTCCTGGTAACCATTAATCCACAGCTGGTTAACTTCCGCCCCCAAAACACAAAACACACTAAACTTTTCCGAATCGCATTGATCCTACAGCACCGTGCACTCGCGCGCCATCGAAACAAACAACGACCGCGACAAACGAAAAACAACGACCGCCAATATTCGAGCGATATCGTCGAATAAAAGCACACACCAAAACGTGGACCCACCGCGGCTCGCAGCGCGCAAAACCAACCGAACCGAACCAGTCGCAACAAAAAAAAACCCGGAGAGCGGCGCGAGAGATACAAACGTTTCGACGAGGCACACACCGCTGCTGCTTGTTCAGTTCAGCCCAAGACCAACGAAAGGAAAATTGGTACTGGTCGAGCCTACGTCTAAACCATAACGTAAAACATCAACATCACACCGCGCGCACATCACAAATTGAAGGTCATGTGGAGGGGGATACTTTGAATGGACGACGACGAAAAGAGTGTAAATAATAAACAGCCGAAGAGACGGAGAGTGCGAGAGCGCAACCCATTCTCACTTCCGCCGCGCGCTCTCACGGCCAAAGGAGCCAACGACATCGCTGAAAGGAAAATCTATGGCAACTCGATAAACACACACACATTTTCCGTGTGAGAGGACTACTGCCGGGAGAGCAAGAATTCGTTTTCGTTTTTCAATCAAACGTGCTAAATATGTTTTCCTCTCTCTCAGCTTCGATAAAGTTCTTGAAAACGGAGTCAGGGGGGTGGTTAGTATAGGATCAAAACGTTCTCACTCTCCGCTTCGCCGACAGAGCGTTGGTTCTCTTGGTCTGACCGGCAGGGCGAGAACATAAAATGGGAAGAAACTAACGATCGGGTTCCTGTTCTAGAGCACGCCACAGAACATAAGCCGAGATTTCACGACATGTTTGCATAAAAATTATACACTAAACTTGTTATAAAATTATGGAAGAACGAGCACGAGCGTCGATCGTCCCAACAGTGATCGTGAATCGAGGAGGTGGAACGCCGTGGGACTGGGAACGAGAACTTGTTTTCGCAGAACTGGCCTACAGGTTCAAAGACACTCACTCGAAATAGACGAATGACGAAAGTGCGGTACAGGGAATAGGTCGGTTTGGAAATGGGCTAGAACAAATTATTTAGACGGGATTTAGATGGTGGTGAGGATTAAGCAAAAAAAACTGAACTTACTGTAGAGAATTTGAGGGGGTTGAGAACCCTTTTGCGTTGAGTTGCTCCTTTTAATTTCGTTATAATTTGTTATCCTTTCATATGCGTACTTAACCTACTATTAGAAGACTGAGTAGTTCTCACGTTTCACTGAATTTCAGTGATCCAACAAATTCTTGGATGGCATATTTTAACAGCTACAAATATTTCCAGAAATTGCATGGCTTTAACAACCTTAATGCTAAATAATTTGATATTTCCATTACATAATAAAGATGTAGGTCTTAACAATACTTAATATTACCTGCCAACAATCAACACAAGTTAGTTGTTTCAGGCCTAATGGGTCCAGATAAGCTAGATAAGTTATATCCTTAGAATCATTATAAAAACGTAAAATTGATCTTATCAATGTGCTTGAAGCGTTATGTATAATTTTTTATTTATAGACCGGTTCAGGCAGCTCGTGGTCCCTCCCCTTCAACTTTCCTTAATTTCTCCCATCATGGCCTGGGCGAAACTGAGATCTACTTATTTGGCACATCTTATAATCCTAGATATTAATTGTATTGCAGTGGTAGTTAACCTTCCATTCTCATACATATGCTGCGACAGAGAAATGACCAAGCTGGATTCGATTGATCGAGCTTGTGATACATTAGCAGGAGTTGTCCTTCTTTTTATCATTTTTTCACACATTACTGCATGATGCATAATCAGGTCAGAACAGTTTTCTCAATTATGTGATGTTTGGAATAAATTCGTGCCTCACTTTGGACTCCGAGAAGGGCGCTAAAATCGAACTAAAGTTCGCCGAACCACAAAGTTGACCGTCTACAAGACACATTAATTAGACCGGTAGTTCTCTACGGCCACGAAACATGGACATTTCTAGTGGAGGACCAACGCGCCCTTGGAGTCTTTGGTGTCTTGGTGGAGTGCAGATGGAAGACGGAACGTAGAGGAGGCGAATGAACCACTGGATTGCAACAAGTTGCTGGAGAACCTCTCCCATCGTTACACATCCGCAAAAATCGGTCGACTACGACGGGCCGGGCATGTCGGCAAGAATGTCGGGACCGCAGACACCGAGACTGGCAAAGTTCAGCCATGGACCGATTACAATGGAGACAACGCTTCTGTGTACAGCTGAGGCTACACCACGGCTTTGGTGTGATTGAGTAAGTGAGCTTTGTAATACGTTCCACGTTGTTTAGTTTTATAATTTTTTATTGAAGTAATGGAAACCGCAGTGCTTTCAAAATCAATTTCTTCAAGTATCCGTAAACTGCTGTTTCGAGAATGCGTATTGCATGAGTCAGAAAGTGTAGCTAGTTCCGTCAGTGTAACGACAGGAAGTAAATTGAATAGAAGTTTTGAAAATTTAGCAAAGCGTTTGGACATGAAGTGGTACTTCAGCAGCAAGGACCTTTTGCACACTTACATCCCCAATGCGGGGTCGATCAAGGCACGAACAAATCCGCCACCTTGACAGGGCAAAAGAACACCGCACTTGATCGTGCTCCAGGGGGATTCACATTATCGGTTATTCGTCGGAAATTTTCCAGTTCCTTCACTGCTAGACTTTTCATTGAATCGACTCAAATGGAAAACAGAAATATCCTCAATAACCTCGGGATTTTGACAAAATATACAAAGTAAAGTTTTAGTTTAATTCCAGGCGTAAAGCACTCCTTCCGGCTTTGTTGATAAAACTACATTCAAAACTGTTTTGTCTACCTTTGTCTAACACCTCCTCTATGTGTGTGTGTGTATACAATCAATCTTCTCCACTGACCGGCAGTGCTTTTTATTGGAAGAAACTTTGTCTACATTTCTTCGTTGGTTGGTATGTTATCACGATTTGCAAACATTTTTAGCCCTGGAGATTCTGGTGACGGCTCTCATTGAAAATCCAACGACCCATTTTTAAGAATGCCTGTTTATACACGTGAATTCTGAGATCATCATCACATACAATTAGCCCCGCATGAAAATCTTTACATATCAAATGGATATGTGAAGAATTTTCACACTTCCAGAATCAAAAAGAGACATTCTTGATCCTGGCGTGTACATATAGAGGAAATATTTTCTTTAATAAAAACGACCTCACCAAGTACATTATCCAAAGCAGAAAATCCGGGTGCGGGGCAAAGCACTATTAAACAAGAAATAAACGAAAACAAACTACTGATGCACAACCCTTTCTGACAAAACTCGGGCACAACACACTTTTAGTACGGGAATCTATTCAGAATTCAGAACACCATATCGATAGCACTCGGATAATTATAATTTAACTTTTTATTTTGGTAGAATAGATAAAAAATCCCGAAAACAACGCGGCAAAATCAAAACTCGTCAGCTACAAAGCACGGCTTGCTGCGATTCTTGTCTACCAACACCTCCTCTATGCTTTTTTAAAGCACGAAATTAGTACAAAGTGTCCTACTCTATGGACGGCTGTGGAAAACAAGTCTTAATAAAACCTTTATAAAACCACTCAGCTGAACTCGTTGGCGAGCCTTGTTACGCATCCAAATCTAAACGAATTCGAGAATTTAATAGAACTGTCGCGTTTTTTGTCTTTGAAATGAATTTTGTTAAAAAAAAATTTTTTTGCTAATGTGTGTAATTTCTGCAAAAAAACGCTGGTTTAGTGTTTTTTAATTGAACCTCATGGATTGGTAGCTTCTACCGGTATTACTTTTCTCTTGCAGATGCATTTCCTCATAGACAAAAACATTTATCTTTCAAACGAAGCTGTATTCTGTCCAGTTTGAGACGTAATTTTCTCTTTTGCTTAGCCTCCAGATTAACTTTTTGAGCATAATGTAGCACTAATAGTAACTCCAAGCATCACCCATACTTGACCAAGAAGGGGTTCATACCCGAGAAATACATATATTTTGTGTTTTAATTACAGGTTGGATAGTTCTCGTATTTGATTCGGCTGTTTCTTTTGTTCGTGAGAGCCTCAGAGGGAGGGATCTCGGACAATCTTAGAAAAAGTTCGGACTCCGAAACCCCCCGTATGAAAAATTTGGTTTTCCATTTTCTTTGATTTGTTCTCGAAATATGCAGAATTTGTGTTTTATATTTGTTTGGGATCCCCTTTTGGTCGGGGAAAAAGTCACACTCCATCAAGGAGAATCTTGAATCTGGTACAATGAACCCCATCATAAACACTTTCCATAAAAGTAGGATAATGTTCATGTTTGGTTTTAAATTTATGTTTTATTTGT
>JASCZW010012284.1:0-29020 GCA_034211315.2 Aedes japonicus
AAAAGGCGCCTTTGAATATGAACCTCTCACACTTCGCGCTCCTCACTGAAACGTAGTCGTTCATACCGGGGGTTGCTCGTGTAATCTCATCACTGTCGTAAAATTTGCAAAATTTGGTTTTTTATTACCGAGGTTCAGACCGTGTCCCAGCTTGCTAGATTAGGGGCAGCTAAAAACACCTTCGTGCTTTGGTACCGGAATTTAGCTTGTGATACGATGTACTTGCTTGTTATTCCAAATTCTGCCATCACTCTTCGATTTGTCCAAGATTGTGGTAAACCAGAAGTATCCTTGCTTGATCCGTCCTCGAAGTTTCTGGATCAGCGTACCGGTCCTTTAGCTTGCGCGATTATTTCGTCATATTCGGCTCGCTTCTCTACCTCTCAATTACCTCAGGTCATCCTCCCTCCGCTTGATCCCCCAAAATATGTGTCTGAATGCCGGTGGAAACATCTTTGAACTTTTTGCGGGCGCAATTTACGTTCAGGAACCCTTTAGCCGATATTGGCGAAACGTTGATTCATACGCGCCTTGTTAAAGCCACGCTCAATATTATGAGCGCCTTGAATAAATCTTGCACACGCCTTGAATAATCTTGCCCGACCGATACAGCCATAAAACAATTATAAATATATTGATTGCAATATTAAAACAATAGTGCTATTTATCTTGTTCTTTTCAAATGAGTCTTCTTATCATCCTGATATCAAAAGAAAAGAGGACATTAGAGTAATGTGAACGTTATAATATGAAGATCTTGAAAATTTATCATTTCTGGTGGAAATCTCGATTAACTTAAGAAAAGAGCGAATTTTCTGAGGTTTTTTCATTCTATTGAAATAAAATCCGAAAAATCTCGAAAACGGTTGCGTTCAGGTGATTTATCATTATCATCATTATTGTTTTTAATGATCTCCAAAATCATATTGTATAATTAATTTTCATTTATAATAATGAATAACCAAAATTTGAAATATGCACCAAAGTTCGCTCTTCGGAAAACTTTTTATTATAAGAGCGTCCATCCTAGAGTTTTTTCAAAAACGTGTCTTTTTCTCAAATTTCCACAAAACAAATTTGAAAAAATATTAAAAATATGTTTTTTTTATATTTGATTTTTAGTATTTATTTTCGATTTTTCTTTATGAAAATTTTTTTTTTTTTTCAGTGTACATTTTTTTACAAAGCCTTTTTAGTTCTCTACAACTCCCCCATATAAAGTTTTTCTCTAAATGTAATGGTTTTTGAACTACGATTTTTCAAGTAAAATGTTGGAAAAACATACACCTATCTCAAAAGTTACTCTTGAATCCAAATAATCTTAACACCAGTGGATTTTTTTTTCAACATACCGAAGACGTGTACCAAGTTTCATCAAAATCGAAGATAGTTGAGTTTGGTGACCGACCGGTTGGCGTGGAATCAGTCTGGAGCCGATTCTCTCTAAAATGCTGACGCTGGACACTGTCCAGATTCGAGTCTGTTTGGTGCTTCGTTTAGGCGGCTGCTGCTTCTGACGAGTCTTCAGGCCCATTCTCTTCTTGGCACGCATAACATTAGTCACCGAAGTACATGGCTTTTCGGGGAATCTACAGAAAGAAGTTAACAGCTGACTTGATACTTCCGCATAACCTCCTGATATTCCGTTTTTCTTAGCTCGGGAGAAAGCGCTGATTTCAAACTTCCGTGCGAAAATTGAAAAAAATGACATCAGTTTAATTAGAATGTTAACAACAGGACGCTTTTTAGCCGCAAAGTCGGAGACGAGTCTGGTACTATCTACATTCCATGGCGTGATGCGCCTGGTCTACTTCTATTGGTCGAACCGACTATCAGTGTTTTCTTAACATAAAAAGGTTTTGCACAACTCACGATCGCATTATTGATAATAGATAGCATTTGAATATTCGTTGTTTATTTAATTGTAAATAATGACGCAGAAGTGTAGAAAATCTAGCAAAGAAAAATACCACATCGATATTCAGCCGCTTCATCTCGGCCATTCTCGGCCAGTCCGGAGCGAAAGAAGAAAGCGGCGCTTTGACATCCCCTTCTCGCTGATTGTTAGCCAAACAGCACCTTGTGTGAGTAACTTGGCGTGCGAAATGAGACTTCACCTCGCGGAACTGCTTACCTTCGTGGGGGAAGAAAATACGAAGTTCCCTCGTCTGTCGTTGCCATCAAAGGGTGAGATGGGTCTCGTCCGTCGTCCAATCACCACCACCACGTTGCGATTCGCCGGGAAAATCGAGTTGACCATCTTATTCAACCCGAAGTTGCCAGCTGCGTCATTGCCTGCAGCTCGAAACCAGTGAACGCGACTTCCGCTTCCTGACATGTATGTTCATGTTCGCCAGGTACTTTTTCACTGTTTGGCCGGTTGAACCGACCTCCTGGCAAGCGAACGCAAGTCGGACACTTTTCCCTGGGTCTTCCTCTTCAGCATCCCTTGGAGATTCTTGCCGCTCAGGGTCGTCGGTCGTCCGGAACCGGGCTTTTTTTCGATGCTCTGATTGTTGTCTAATAGTGCCAAGATGTTGTAGGTGCCGGAACGGGCGTATCCGGCATCCACAAAGTGCCGCACGATGTCCGTTTTCGACGCGGTGGGCTGCCGTTCTTTGAACGCGCACGCTGAACGGGAGTTACTTCACTGTTTTTGCCATCGCGGTTAGAGTTCGACTGATAGAGCTGTCAAATTTTGTCTGCTGACTCATGGGTTCCTATGATTGATGGGTAGTTTCGTCAGTGCGGGTGAAGGTAAACCTATGAAAAATCGGCAATTTTTGTCGATTTTTGAAAAAATCACAAACGGTATGTTGTCGCAGGATGTTATCCAACATCAAAATAACCTGAAAGCCACATGTAATGTGAATTGACGTTGGATATACATCAATGCCTACAGCATATCCTCATCCAATGCTGTACCAACGTTGGTTCCTATTAATTTAAAAACCTTGTGAGGAGGTACAAACCTGAGCATTTCATTCCAAATGATGGCTTTTGGTTCTTGAGAAATCGTTCAGAACCACTTGTTACGCAATCAAAATTTACCTCAAATATAACTGATTTTCATTTTCTCAATAGGGTGAAGCACTACATCAACAGCGGATTGATTCCCAAACCTTGATATTTTTTGACTTGATATCTTACAAATGGATAGTGCCACGCATACACTGGAGATGATTGAAGTATTAGCGATGGAAAACTGGATTCATTCCGCTGAATTAGTGCTCCACCCTATTTTCCTATCCGCCATCCTAATTGCGGCTGTGGGCATGGTTACCATTGGGAAGATGTTTTATTTACGTCACAGTGGACACCATCAAACGGCTGACCGCTCGCGCTTCGTGCTCTCCCTCGCCGCAAAAGAAATTAAATTTATGCTTTTCCATCACGACTAAATAATCGGAGGAAGTGAACTCGAGCAGAAAAAAAAGGTAAAACCACAAGCTTTTGATCAATTACCGACAACATTTAGTGAGAGCCTTCCGTTCTTAAACGCGTCCTTGACACGTGCCTTGCTTTCGACAGCAGCAGCTCCAGGTTCAAATCGATCACACTCCAGCGGTTCGGTAGAAATTATCATAAATTGACAGACTAGGCTTAATAGGTGGGTGACGTGGCTCAAAGGAAATAACATAGAACAACAACAGCAGCAGCGAGTAAAAGACAGACCTTTGATTTTCATGGAAAATTAAATCTGAAGAATATGTACAATTCGAAACCAGTATTAGCGACTGAAAATTCTTAAGGAATACAATAATTTTGCTCACATTTTCGAAACTGGCCTAATGTTATTTCGCGAAAATTGTGGTACATTCGGGGGACATAAAGGGAAAATACTCCAAACACTAAATAGAAAAGACAAATAAACGGATACGGAGGAAATTTGGTTCGACAATGGATCAAATGCGTTACAATAACATTAACATTAAACAAGCTTGCCCATGTTTCATTAAGTTAACGCGAAAATGGTATAAACGTAGTTTATCAAACTTTGTGCAAACACACGAAAAGTCAACTATATTAGTGAACACAAGAAAACAAAAATACAAGTCAGACTAACTGTAGAACGATGTACTACATCATTAATGTTAAGTTGCGATAAGAAGTGGGCGAAGAAAGTTAAAAGGTACGCAAATGGTTGTGTCATAATCAAAAGAACAAAATAGGAACAAGTTAAAGTTAGCAGCTATAAAAAATGATCAAAACATCAAACAGAATACCTTAATTAGAAAAATAAACTGAGGTATTTGCGATTTACCGTTATAGAGACGCTACACGTTTTGTAATTATTTATTTAAACTGAAGAAAAAAAAAATGCAAACAAAATGAAACCAACCAAGAGTAAACTATTCCGTGCTGAAGAGTTGTCTCGTGCAGATTTTACAATATAAGGCCATCGAATGCGTGTGTGTCCGAAGATTTTCAGTTGAAAAGTTGAAGCGGTTTTGTTGTGTTTGCTTCCGAGTCAATATCACAGCCTTTTCTAACGAATTACTGTTAATGAATTATAACACAATTATTTTCGGAGTAATTCATGTTTGACTCTTAACTGTATCGCCACCGTAGCCATTCTTGGCTCAACCGGCTTGTGCCTGTCTACCAAAATCCAGGACTCGGGAAAATCTCTCTCGGTATCATACAAACACCGATGTTCGGCAAACTTCTCTTGGTAAACATGGCATTGCTGTAGATAAAGTTCCACAGTTAGAGGAGTTAAGTTCGAGATACGATGCTACTTTTGTTCACCTGAAATGCCATATGGGGCAAGCTTGGCCGTTTTGGATAGGCATCATTTAGGTACCACGGAAAAAGCAGAACGCTAACCAGTTGGACCTCGCAAGGGATTTTCAGACAATTGAGAGTTGGTAAGTGCTCTCAAAAAACGCGGAGCGAAACAGGTAATTGTTATCCTTCCTGTGACCTTTGTGGGGATGCAGAGGTAAACACGGTCCCTAATCAGCAAAGGTCACACTAACTTTCCTTCCCTATTTCCAACTGATTGCAAGGACGTGGCTGGCGCAGTTCTTGATTATTGTAGAAATTGAGTCACTGAAACGTGTACAGTGAGAATAATCGGTTACTCCCAACTCCATTCAGTTGATTCATTGTGCAATTTCACTGATTCTGATCAATCACGGAGTAGCAACCATTGAAAGCATTTTCCCGATTGATTTAAAAATAGAAAAGATAGCGTACTTTAATGTTGCGCCATGGGTCAGCACTGACCCCAATATCTTAGGAAGGTTCAATGTCTTTCTGCTTACAGCTCACAACCACCGACTGTGTTAACAACATTTTCAACGCATGGAACGGATATTCGGCTCTGCTTTGTTGCTATCCCGGCGTCTCCATTAGCATTTTATGTGCTGACAGATCTATCCTATTATCCCAAGCGAACACACAAGTTTTATAACGGTTGAAAATACTTTTATATGACTAGATTTGGTTTATAAGAAGTTGTACTCAGCATAAAAGCATGAAGATGCTGTTGCCCGGGATGTGATGAACCATTTTACGTTTTTTCGATGGGGGCTAGAACACACAGATCTGTTAAGTTTTCTTCTCAAATCAAAACAATTGCAGTACACGATCCTGGCAAAGTTACAGCGCTTAGAGGCAATGATGACGTCTCTGAGGGCAAGCAGAATGTATTGGCCATGTTTGCAACTTTCTTTTAGCATTTATGTTCAAGAAAATATTTCTGTTAGATAATAAGTCTGCGGTTAAAATAAATTTGATTGTAACACAAATGTTAAAACATGAAAATACCGTAGACATCGAGTAAGGCAACGGTTATTATTCATAAAACAGAAGACTTCGTCAATGCACTGAAAATTATTTTTAGTTTATATTACGAAATCGAAGATAGAACTAACAAATCTATTCGTTGTTTTCTGCAACGAAACTGATTTTATATTTTATGAAGATACCTTCATAATTAATGGCACATGCACAACTGTCAACAGCAAAAAGCATTTCTTGACACAGAAAGAACATTCGTGCATTATACAAAAACAATACAAAGAGCTACGAATATTTTGTCACAAATTAAAAAGAAACGCCTCTCTCGTGTTTCATGAATGACTGACAGATCTACTATATCGACTCGAAATGTAATTTAAAAAAAAAAGAGTGCAACCACATGGAGTTGTTCAACGTTTTTTTTATGTTTCTGACATGGGAATAAAGATGGTAAGAGCGGTTACTGAATCCGTGATTGAACTCACTAGGAGACCATGGACCATGGACCATGGAGACTCGTGAGAAGATACTTGATTAATGAGTATGAAGTTAAAACGCTCGACAGCGCTTTAATTTTTATTTTGGGATAAGTTAATAATTCCCGCCCATTCCAGCAGCAACACCATCATGCATGAGTACGATAAAAAAGAAGCCGTGATTGGCTGGTCTTCAGGAAATTCATTTCGTGCATTATTCACTGCTGGGCAAGCAGACGAATTGCGTTTACATCTGGAAACGTCAAGAATAGATGAAGAAGGGGAAAAGTATTACAAACGTTGCTGAAGCGAGTACATTAAATTTTTAACTATTAGTATTGTTACTAGACTTTGGTGAGCATTGAAGTTTATTAAGTAAAGGTCAACGTACTTGGAATTACTTCGCTTTCTTTTAGCAGGTGCTTTTTTAAGATAAGGGTTCGTGAGAAACGGTAGTAGCCGGATGAGGGTTAGAATCTAGCCATGAATTATTGAATTTAGATGGCCTTGCTGCTTCAGCCAAATCGCTTTGTTCTTCTGCCAATAAGAGAGTGAGACTGGATAATCCGGCTTTAGACAAATAAATTGCTTCTAATAAGGTCAATTAAGGGAAGACTGAATGTAAGTTGGAATATCCCTTGTTTGAAAATTATTAATTGAGAAATATATTCATTCCAGCTTCGAGCTCCGAAATTAAAAATAAAAGTAGCTGCGACAACAAATCTTCTGCCTATCCAAATAGATGTGATGATAGCATTTTACCAGATAAAAAACAATTCGAATGTTTTATACAACATACGAGACATTTGTTCTGGCGATGTATGATATGTACTACCACCCATTGCACAGTGGGAAAAACGGACCCAAATTCCCACAGATGAGACGCCGCTGGATTGGCTGCTTGAAATATATCATTTCTTATGTGAAATTTGCCAAATAATTGAATGGTGCCATTTTCAGCCTGCACCGAGCCCAGGAAATGGTCCATTTTACTACAACCGCCGCTGAATGGTTTGCCCGCAGAGAATCCTATTTCATATTAAAAATTCTGGGAAATCCAATGGTGCAAGTTTCATTCAGTTCCGAGCTCGGAGCTTAAAAGCTTAAAAGCACACAAAGATAGGGTTAAATGGGGCAAAATGGACAGTTTATCGATTCTGTATCTAACGAAAATAACACCATTCGATTTCTTAGACTTTTTTACGTAAGATAGGCTGTTTTCAGCTATAAACTTTGGCAGCGATTGTAGCAGAAAGGGTACGAACAAGCAAATCTCAAATTAATGGGGAAATAGGGCAAAATAGGCCACTTTCAGAGCTCGGAACTGAATGATACTGGCACCATTCGATTCTCAAGAGTTTTTAATATGAAATAGGATTCTATGCGGGCAAACCATTCAGCGGAGATTGTAGTAACAATGATGCCAACTCAAAAAAACACATTTTTAGGGGTAAATGGGGTAAAATTGACCATTTCCTGGGCTCGGCGCAGGCTGAAAATGGCACCATTCAATTTTTTGGCAAATTTCACATAAGAAATGATATATTTCAAGCAGCCAATCCAGCGGCGTCTCATCTATGGGAATTTGGGTCCGTTTTTTCCCACTGTGTATTGTAGCACGAAAACTAAGCCCGACAGCAATTGGCTCTTGTGTGGGTGTGAAAGAGCTCTTACATTATATTGTATAGTGAGCTGAACAATCAGTTGACCAGAGTGTGCGCTGGGCACTCACCGTGAGTACCACATACTATCTGCTCATCCTATTGGAAGGCGCTTGCTTGTCTGTAAGACGTGTTACGACTTCTCGAGTTGTGATTCCTTTTCGGCTGATATTTATGATTCACAATGGTGATCTTTTGCCAGGTGCTGCTAACTGTTGCTGCAACACAAACTCAGAACCTTCATATATTAAAGAAATATTCACCCCGAAAAGGAATCACACACTAGCGACTGGTAAGGAAACTTCATTGTGTTCATCCAACATAAAAATCCTACAGAAGTGTAATTTGATTTACAATCCTGCACAATAAAAAACATGGCGGACCGAAATAACCAAAACCGTTGTTTTTAACATCAAAGTTATGAGGAAACCGGATAAAGATAAAATGAAAAAGCACAGAGCAGATCTGGAAGGTCGTGCACTAAAGAGCGGACCTAAAAGAGCGGACAAAATGGTCGCGCCTCTTGAGGTGGACAACAGTTGCGCATTTTGGTAGCGGATCTGAATGATGGCGCAATTTTTAAGCTGAGCTTATAATCGCGCACAACTAGTCACAGAAGAGAATAATAATAAAAATCGAAAAAGTAGAGCATTAAGGAATTACTACAGTGCTGGGACTGTATGTAGAACAAAAACTATAAGGGACAGCCCAATGTGGTTGTACGCAAAGTTGACGTAGGACTACGTAACTATTTCGATATAATCTACATTTATATCTATGCATTGCATATACATGTACATCATATCGTGATATGACTACCAACTGGATCATACATGTTTTCCTCTAGATTTGATAAATTTGCCACGAGCTTGGCACGACTGCATTAAAAAGCCACTTGCTTGCGACAGCCGCTGAGTCATCATTCTAGCTGGTTGCTCGCCCGCGTACTTTTCTGCAGGGTACTTGCAACCGTCAGCTGTCAGAGCAGTACTGGCCCATTGCCGCTCTGCACAGCTCCATGGCTGCCGAGCGAATGAAGAAAATTTGAAGGTGTCACTGTTTTATATCGTGCACTGCTGCATGTGAGACGTTCCTTACTTAAATTTGAAGTCTGTGATGGCAAAGTACTGTGTATTTGGTAAATTTACTCTGAAAAAGCGGCATTATAAGACATCACCTTATATTTGCGTTAATGTCAATAGTTGAATGTTAAAAATCAATAGTTTTTAATATTTAAATCGAAGCGTAGAAAATGTTCCGATCGATTGATGCAAACATTTTGAAAATCAATCGTGGAATGACTTAGTTATTAACGTTCAAAACCTATATATTTTTCGTGACGCTCCAAATTTTCGCAATTCGAACGTGTACCCCAGTATTGAAAACACAGACGTAGTCCTACGTCAAAAAAAAAAAAAAAGGATGGGAAAAAAATCCCAAATTCTCGCCTAATGTTTACTCTAATGTATATTTCATTATGAACACCTTTAAAAGAAAGTGCGAATTTTTGGATTCTAATGAGAACGTACATGGTTTAAATAACAGGCATCAATACAATATCGTCAAGCATAAAGGAAAAAGTAGCTTCGAGATAAAAATGGCGAATGACGGCAAACATTTCCGATTGTACAGTACACCGACCAGCGTAGAGGATGATGATCAGTTTGGTAATGAAAAAGCAGGAGAAATCAATATGGAGTTGTTGGATATTCGAAGCGCATCAAGCAGTGACAGTGATAGCAGTAGAAGTTTGGGTAGTGAAACCGATGATGACAATAGTGATGCAGATGAAATCGCAAATCCGAATAATGTACCAAACACCTTATCGTCATACTCATCGAGCTCATCATCCGTTTCTATTGCAAGTCACAAATAAGACAGGATTGTAAATGAAAGACGTGATGACATGGAACACGTAAGCAATGCCGAACGGATTGAACGAATGGAGAAAATGACCACATGTACAAGTGACGGAGGAAGTACCTCCTGCAGCATCCGTTCGGACCACGTAAAGCCGTTCCCGAGTGGTATTGCTGCCAGTAAAATGTGGGAGGAATTCAACCGGTACATCGAGAACTTCGTGATAGCGACCTCACTCAGCAACATTACCAATCCTGTAAAGAGAACATTTGGAGCTTCGTGTCGTTCAGGGTCGTCGGCCGTCTGGGACTGGGCTTTCTTTCGATGCTCTGATTATTGTCTAATAATGCCAAGATGTTGTAGATGCCGGAACGGGCGTATCCGGCGTCCACAAAGTGCCGCCCGATGTCCGTTTTCGACGCGGCGGGGTGCCGTTTTTTGAACGCACACACTTCTGAACGGAGTTGCTTCGCTGTTTTTGCCATCAAGAATTCGACTGATAGAGCTGTCAAATGTTGTCTGCTGACACATGGGTTACAATGATTGATGCTGCATGGGTAGTTTCGTCAGTGCTGGTGAAGGTAAACCCATGAAAAATCGGCAATTTGTGTCCATTTACTGTCCTCCCATTTGGAATCCTCCCGACCAATCCAGAAATATTTTTTTGTAACCTCCGCGGTGTTTCGAAGAGCGTGAACACAAAAATTTGACTTGCTTCAATTATGCTACTCTGAAATTCCCCCGACCAGCTCAGGGATTTTCATAGCTACCTCCTAGGTCAATTAAGGAAGGTGGAAACAGACCACCCCGTTCTATCAACTCGGAAGTCCTCCCGACCGATCCAGAGATTTACTATATAAGTGACTTCCTCGACCTACATTCCTGGCATCAGCAGTTTTGCATCATCAAATGAAATATTTCCAACAATCAATATGAAACGAGCGATATAAAATTGGTTCACTGCTATAAAACCCCTTGGTCCCAAGTACACCTTGCAATACATTTTTCCGTTTTACGATACTAGAATCTATGTTTTTGTTTTGAAAGAATATTTGAGGGTTTGTGAGTTATGTTTTAGGGGTTATTCGTTTAGCTTGCGAACGAGATTGGGACCAACGCTGCCAAAAACTAATTTCATTTTCTTCGTGACTATCCAGTCCTTGGTATTCCCGCCTTTTCTCAAGCGAAAAAAAAGTTTTAAAGATTCCGTCCGTTGCCAGGGTTGCCACAAGCACTGATTTATCTAGATTGACAAAATTGTTTCATATTTTTCATTCAGATATCTGTATGTAAAGATTACAGATTTTTAGTTTGACCCAAGATTTTCATGATTTTTGTAATTTTCAGTCCACTTAAAAACCTCAAGTTTAATAAGTTCATTTCAGGATCCATCTTTCTAGAAATTCTACTTTCAGTGTATTATGTAAGGCTCATCAAGCAAAAAACACTATTGACACTAACACTACAGTGACAGAATATAGTCTGATTTCCAGTTTGTGTGGAATTTATGTATTGCTTAGTTCCTGTAGAAATAGGATCAGTTTTGCTGTTTTGCGATGTAGGGAAACCAATAATTGTACTTAAGCTCTATTTAAAAGATCGTTTTGCATCGGCTCATAAAATTAAATGTTTTTTTTTGCATTCAACTCAATAGCCATTATAAAAAAGAAGTGCAATAGCATTCAGGTACTTGAAAAGTTTCCATTCTACTTTTACAACACAAAGTTTGAAGCAAAGATTTTTGCCAAGATTTTCTGCAGTTAAAAACAGATAAAAAAGATTTTTTTTTTGGTAATAATTAAATCTAAGAACGGAAAATAATGTGGCAACCCCAAGGGTATGTCGTTTAGAGCAATGCACTATAGGGAAAGTGGTGGCCCAAAATCGAACAAATTTATATTGCTTTGAATGACGTGTTTTGTATACCATTTGATAGCCACATAGTTCAAACCTAGATTCCCAAAATTTCAGCCCTTCGTGATGAAAACTCATTTCACAACAGACATCAGACTTAGGAATTTTGAAAATTGTAGAAAAAATGCATTTCAAACAAATGGAATTTTCTCAGCCAATAATGGTCCAATTTTGGAATTTAATGCACCGTTGAGAAGGTAATTGTCTAATTTTAAATGAGTATGTTGTTTATGTTAAACGGTTTATAAAAATTTGAAAAAAATGGGCAATTATTGAAAAACGTTATTTTTGCCTAAGTTGGACTATATCTAACGAGCAGGGCCGAGCAAACTTCAGAGACCACCACCACAGTTTAGTTTGGGGTCTATACTATCTGCGGAGCAGGAATCCAGCTGCGGATAGCTGCAGATGAGAGTCATTTTGGCACAAAGTCCAAAAAATGGATTTTTTTTGTTAATTTTGATTATCGATTATACGGGCATAAACCAAAAAAGTCATACAAACAAAACACTGCTTGAAAGGTGGAACTGTTAAATGTCAAATTAAGTCTTAAATATGATTAGTCACATTTTGTTAATGTAAACAAGAAAATTATCATTCTGTATAGAAACTGTATCAACTGAAAAAAGTTTTCAATGTTGTCACGATAACCTTGTTTATATATTCTTAAAGAAATTCTCTGTTCATGTGCCATTTTTCAATTTCTATCAACTATAATCAGGTATATTTATTTTCCTAAAAACAACTATCTTCCTACTACTTACTACATACTAGCTGAAGAAGCAGCAAAGTGCCAACATAAACTTCTAAAAAAATGTCGTACCCATCATGCTTGGAATCTACTTGACGTCTTTATTCGAGCTATGAATTCATCTGATCCTTTGATAAGTTCAATAAATCTAGGTAATAGAATGCGAAAGAAAGTATCACCAACAATCAACATGCTAACGCGATTTGAAATTGGTTCACTGTTGTAAAACCCCCTATGGATCCGAAGCTAGCACCTTTTCGCAATGGTCTTTGCTTACCTCGACAAATAGAGTTGTTGCAGTCTTTTCATGCTAATACACATTTCTGGTACCCTAGTAATACGTTTGATCGATGTGTACAATAATCTGCGATTAATTGGTTATTTTGACAGAATAATTGAGGGTGTTTTGGTGTTAGTTACGTTATAGTGGCAAATCATTAAGCTTGGGACCGGTGTACTAGTACTTCCTGAGCAAGGGGCGTCTCACATGAATTCAATTAAATATATTTAATATAGCTTACTCGAACCATTCGAAGTGACTGCATCAACTTCAATTCGTTGCACATTACTGCACAGAACACGCAGTAGTCGTGTTTAGCAACGACTCGACTTTCAGCAACGTCAGACGGCCGCTCAAGGTCAAATTTTAACTAGTACTATTCAACTCTCATTCTTGCACTCAAGGTTAAGTTTAGTTTATAATTATGTTGACGCTGTAGACAAGTATCTATGAATTTTGTAGTACAAATCACGAGATGGTAGTTTTAAGTAACATGTCGTACACAAAGTAGAGCAAAATAGATAGTGATAGTAAACAATCGATGATTTCTGGTAGTGACGTAAAACTACAAAAACAAGCGAATGATACAAGCAAGTTAATTTTTTGTCCGCATCCTTTTAGTGCACAAAAAGGCATTTTCCAGCCGAAACCTTCTAAAAACTATACCAATTACTGAAAATAAACATTCCACCTTCCACAAATTACTGAAAATAAACATACCATTTACAAAAAAAAAACACCTGTGCATCATGTCACGAACATAGTGACAGTATTTTGCGATTACACTAATACAACTTAACCACTGAGAAGACCTGTATAGACCTAATTGATGTGGTACTACAAGTCCCGTTAGTGACGAGAGTTTGGTAGACAAATAATTCTTCACCAAAATACCCGATTGATAAAACAATACTCTTATACAACATATTTAAACAAAATGTGGGGGGAAGAAGGCCAGATCTTGGCTTACTTCCACCTCCACCTCTCCTATTTAATCTTATGCACAGCAACCTTATTCTAGTTTTGATTTGCATTTGAACTGCCTAGACTGCCCCTAAAATTAAAAACAAACGTTCATGTTTATTGTTCAGGAATACGTAGCTCATTACTGAGTTAAATACTAGTTACACCGTCCGGATGCGATGAGAATACATAAATATGACTAATTTTATACTAAACTTATTAGAATACTATCAAAAAATGCAGAAAAACCAAAAAAATATTTTTGGCCACCACTTTGTATGGCCCCATAGTGCAATGGTCCAGCCACGATGTATTACACACTAGACGAACAAGTTTCATAGCTGCGGCACTTCGATTTTCAATCCATACCACATGTGTGGCACACTGAGGCACACTTTTGACAGTTGAGCTTATAGAAGTAAGAAATTAGCAACCTTGCCAACATCCATTACCTGGTTGCCAGGCTCAGCAGAAAATTACAATTTGGGTTGTCAACACATCGGCACCTTCGGCACAATCCCAGAACATTGCAACGCTTGTAGACAAACTCAATTACATGAAAAGGTAACGTATACAAACTAAATCGCAGCAATATAAAATGTTCAAGCATGTGAATTTATCAACTCAATTTGTGACACTCCTGAAATTCTTACGCATATCCTGTGACAGCAAAAACCATTCCTCGTATGCAGTTTCCTGCCAGAAGCCTCTGTTCTAAGAGCTAAGCTCTCCAACACAATAGAAAACTGATGACAAGGCTGCTGAAATAGCCGGTTGACTCGTCTGACACGTTTTACACTCGGATACACTTGTAGCAAAGACTAGAACTTCATCTTCAGTTTTAGTTAGCTTTTTGGCTGTTAAATTTTCTAGACTTAAAATTAAATTAAATTAAATTAAATTTTGATGGAAGCCAAATTAATCTATGGGATCTGCAGCTAGGAACATCCTTTAATTCATCTTTATGGTGGTGATTCACGCTAAACTCGTTATCCGTGGTGTGATCCCACAAAATTCTTTGAGATCCCCTTAAGATTCGCCTGAAACTATTGACTCAGATTATCCATCTGAAACACAAACATTCCTGATTTTTTTATTGTATGATTGTCAGAACACCGGTCAAATCTATAGACACTCAAGTAATAGATCGGACAACGTGATTCTGGCACAATGGATGTATCCAAAACAACTGTCAAATCGTATGGGAAATGTTCGTTTTGGATACAACATGGCGGCACGTTGTCCGGTCTATTACTTGAGTGTCTATAGTCAAATCTCACCCTCATTTCGACGCCTACTTCACGGGAAAATTGAGCTGTCATTGTCAAATTCCGGTTGTTTTCGAACAACCTTTTTGGAAATTCGTATTTCGTTAGCACCTATTTTCCCGCACTCGTTTAAAATTCAAATCTTCCGCAAGTAAATGGCATCCATTCCGGAGACGGTTCAGGTTGCCGTTCGCATTCGTCCTCTGTTGCCGTCGGAGATCCGGATGGGCTGTCAAGTCATAGCGGAGCAGACCACCCAGGAGGAACCACAGATTTGCGTTCGCTGTAGCGAACTGTTTACGTTCAATCACGTGTTCGATCCGAGCTGTGACCAGCGGGAGGTTTATGAGAAAAGTGTTAAATCGATTGTGAATCAGCTGGTGGCGGGATTCAATGTGACGATTCTGGCGTACGGGCAGACGGGATCCGGCAAAACTTACACGATGGGGACTTCGTTCGAAGGGAAGTACGATGATCACCAAGGGATAATCCCGCGGACGTTGATCGATGTGTTTGATCAGATTGCGGACTGTGAGGAGTTTCGGAGCATGGTAACCTGTTCGTTTGTGGAACTGTATCAGGAGAATGTGTACGATCTGCTATCGTACAGGAATCGATTCGAGAAGATGATGGGTATTAGAGAGGATGCATCGGGAGTGATTATACCGGGGTTAACGGAAATTCCTGTGAAGAACGCAGAGGAAGCACTCCGGTGGTTGATTCAGGGAGCTAGTGCCAGAGCAGTGGCATCGACGTCCATGAACAAGGAATCCAATCGGAGCCATACGATGTTTACGCTGACGGTGAGAAAGATCCAAAATAATCAGGTTGTTACCATGTCCAAGCTGCATCTGGTAGATCTAGCGGGATCGGAACGATCCAAAAGACACAGGCTGTCGGTGATCGTTTACGCGAGAGTATTCAAATAAACAAAGGCTTGTTGGCGTTGGGGAACGTAATTGCCGCACTAGGAGCTGCCAAAAATACGAAAGGCTACATCTCGTACAGGGATTCCAAACTGACGAGATTGCTTCAGAATTCCCTTGGAGGAAATTCCATTACTCTTATGATTGCGTGCATATCTCCCGCTGACTATAATGTTGATGAAACTCTAAGTACCCTTCGATACGCGGATCGTGCGCTGAAGATCCGGAACAAACCTACCATCAACGGGGCCGAGACAAACGTTCAGGATGAAATCAATCGGCTGAAGTTGGACAATCAGGAGCTGCGCAGCGCGCTTGAGCAGTTAAAAAACAACCCGGTAGTTGTGTCCAAAAATGACCGTTCCCTTCGAAAGCTACAGGAGCAAATCCGTTCCACAAATATAAAATTTCAAGACGCAGTGAAGAAGTTGAATCAGCTGGAGTTCCGAGCGTCACTGGCGGAGGATGCTCTGGATAGGATCAGTCATTCACTGTCGTCTCTAGAGGATGCGGACAAATTCAAGCAGAAAGCCGACGAAATTTTGGCTAACTTTAGGAAAGAAGGTTTCAGTTGGCATGGTTCCAATGGACAATGAAATAAAATTTCAACTCAAAATGAATGTTCTGAGAGGTTTTCTTTTGAGATTTCCAAAAACCGTTTCGGTCAATCAATTCCCGGTATCAATCATTATGCTCATCGTTTTGGTTATCAAATTATCAGACACATCAAAAGCATAATGACTGGTTCGATTTCGCTAGCCGGAACGAATCAATTCAAACTCACCTCCCCTCGACAATCCCCAACGGTAACGTAGTGGAAAATTGGAAAATCCACAGAACAATAATTGCATGGTGTGAATGAAGCCGGGCATCATAATAGACAATGATGATTATAATGATTACCGAAATCAATCATCCCGGTGGGCAATGGTAGTGTAAAATTTGCAAACCACCCGGTCAAGACCATTTCCGGACTGGCGTTGAAATTCGAATTTCTAGGTCTCTACCATTTCATCAAGAAATTTTTCAATCTGAAAAAGTCTTTCGCGACACTGGTAATCGAACCCTTGCTTCTTGGCCACCTCGATTTACATACTGAGCTAAAGGAGCACAATGGATTCCTCACTTAATTACATCCAATTGCGAACTCATAACCCCCCCACTTTTTCCGTTCAATTCGAGCGCCTAGGAACCACTGTGGGTGGATGCATGGATGGATGAATAGGGCAAGTCGTCACAAAGGGGGTCCGCTAATTAACGTCCATCAATCCATCGATACCCGCGGTTACCGCACTTAGAGAACGTTGATTTGCCGTTGTTCCATTTCCGATTGGGATGCGTCTGATTGTGATCAGCCGTATTGTTCTCCGGGCTGATGATAAGCACATCTGTTTTCGCTTAAGTAGCAATTACAAACCAGCAAATCCGTTGTCCACGGTAATCAATTAATCTTCATTTGCGCAATTTGGAGGACAGAACAGGATCACAATACCCACAATAGGTTTCCAACGTTTTGTTCGCGTATTTGGATGGGGATTATCAATTATGCTAAAGCTGGTGGAGGGTTTAGGTTCCTATTGCTATCTGTAATTAAGTGTTCTTGTCCCAAACAAAAGAAGGAAATCAAAAAATCTTGGGATTAATTAATCGATGCTATTGGACACGGCCAGATGTGATGATGTGTGATGTTATCCAAATCTAACATCAGTGCAATGATAACTTATTTTTTGCAGAGAAGTTCTGCTTAGTTTATTGTAACACAGTGAATTAGTTTCATAGGCAATCTGGCAAGACAATTTGAGCAAACGAAGGAAGGCGGAAGCTTTCGTGGAGAGACATGAAATAATAAACCAAAACCAAGTGGTTGGGCACCCATAATCACCAGAGTGGCCATAAGCGAGATGCAAAAGGACACACTGATTGGAGATGGTAAGACCCGAGAGGGTGCACTGTGGGACGAAACGCCTAAAACATGAACTTTTTACAATAACTCGTAAAAACGTGTTCTTAACATTTTGGTGTCTTCAGATGAAAATTTTCAAAAAATATAACGCATTTAAAGGTGACAAATCTTAGTTCGCAGCTTCACCACAGGCGCCGCTGCAAACTTGATTTTTTTTAATGATGAGATAGAGAGTCAGTGTCTTCGGCAAAGTTGTAGATAGTTTACTTCTCTGTGGATTGTGGATCGCGGATCATGAGGTAAAAAAGAGCAAACCGTGCAAACCGTGTGTTGATAAAAGTGCGTTTCAAGTACAGGAAATGGCTGACATAACAGGTAATGAAAACATTTGACAGGTGCGTATGTGTGTGTGTGTGTGTGTTTGTGTGAGTGCAAGTGTATGGATAGTAGTAAGAGAGGATGAAGTGAGGGGTGAAAGGATTTCCTTAAAATATATGTGTGTGTGTGTGTGTGTGTGAAATATATTGAATTTTTAAGAGTATTGTCATAAGAGCGCGTGGGCCCTGGTATGTGCACAACTCAATAGCAACAGTTATGCATAAAATTATAAAAATATACAAAACATACAAGTTTTTACACGATAATAGGGTTCTCAATTGAGAATATTAGCATTTATGATAGTTTTAATGGTATATTCGCTACTTCATAGACCAAAGGTTCACTCTTGGGGATAATCATGGATACACATGAAACCAACATAATATGCTATAATACATTCTATATTTTGAACCCTATGAGGTTTCATGTGCATCCACTTGCATCCCCGCCAGCTAAAGGGCTATGAAAAACGTATATTTTTCACAATAAAACTACTATAACTTCTCCCATAAAAGTTTTAGACGTAAGGTGAGTATAGAGAAAATTTATATCTTGATTATTTGTACTTTGTAGAACATTATTTTGACCTAAAACTGCACATTTATTAAATAATCACAAAAAACTAGTTTCCAAGGCCCGCCATTTTAAAAAAAACGCGTACCTCGGCACAGTGACCAGATAGAAGGTTAGTGTCTTCAGCAATGTTGTTTGTATTAAAACTATCTACAACTTTGCCGAAGACACTGACTCTCTATCTCATCATTAAAAAAAAATCAGGTTTGCAGCGGCGCCTGTGGTGAAGCTGCGAACTAAGATTTGTCACTTTTAAATGCGTTATATTTTTTGAAAATTTTCATCTGAAGACACCAAAATGTTAAGAACACGTTTTTACGAGTTATTGTAAAAAGTTCATGTTTTTGGCGTTTCGTCCCACAGTGGGGTGGTTTCAGTGAACCGGTATGAGAATGTGAACGTATTAGACAAATACTATCACGAAGTCAAGATAGAATTATATGATGAAGAGCTTGTGAATATTCGAGCTAGCATTACCGGAAAGACTAGTGGGTTGAATGAGATCCCAAAGAGTTCAGCACCATCATCAAAACCAGTCAAAAGAGCGACTCTGCCTTTAGTCCATCCTGTCATTCAGAGAATAGCTACACGCTCAAGAACAATTGCGACTAGAGGTTCCAACTCGGGATATCCCGGGACAAAAAATCCCGGGATCTTGAAAAATTCGGGATTTCCTGAATCCCGGGATAAGATTTTTCACCGTCCCGAAAATTTCCCGGGTTTTTCCGAGAAATTAAGGGAATTTTTTTTCGAGATCTTCAGCGAAGTTCTTCCGAGAACAACAATAAAAATCTTCCGAGAACTTCAGGAAAGTCCTTTAAGAACTTCGGGGGAATTTTTTTTCAGAATTTCCGAGAACTTCAGTTCTTCCGAGAACTACAGGGAAAGTTCTCGGAATTGCCTGATGTTCTCGGAAGAATTTTATTGCAGCACATGGAAGAACTTCCCTTAAGTTCTAGGCAGAACTTTCTTTAAGTTTTTGGCAGAACTTTATTGAAGCTCTGTGAAGATCTTCCCTGATGTTTTCAGAAGAACTTACCTGCAAAATCGTGGTAAAATTTCCTTGAAGTTCTCGGAAGAAAATCAATGAAATTCTTGAAAGAATTATCGGATGAATTTTCTTGAAGTACTGTAAGGATCTTCTCTGAAGTTCTCGACAGAACTTCCTTGCAATGTTCGGAAGAACTTCTCTCAACTTGGAAGAACTTCTATGTAGTGCACGGAAGAACTAAGTTTTCTGCAAAATTTTATAGAAATCTTGGAAGAAGTTTCCTAAAGTCCTCGGCAGAACAAGTTTGATCAGCCAACAAAAATTGACTTATGTATTTCTTCGGCTTAAGGATGAAAAGATTTTTTTTTCGTTTGCAAACGTCAAAAAAGTCTTTGGAAATTTCACGGGAACCACAAAAAAAATCTCTTCAAAATAAATTGTTTTTCAAGAAATTTTCTGACCGGAAATCGGTTGCAGTTTTGCCGAATAATTAGCTGCTTGAACGGATTCCCGATTTTGACCAGTTTGTATCAATAATAAGAATAAATGCTTTGAACCGATTGAAACCAACAGAGAATGTTTGTACCACTCACAAAATGATATCTAGAGCAAATTTTCAATAGGTCGTAAGTAACATGTTTCTATCATCAAGAAAATCAATGTAGAGGTTTTGGAAATTGTTTCAATTCATATTTTTGAACCAAGTCGTAAAATATGAAGCAGATATGTGGAACCAACAAAGTTAAGCAAAGCTTTGATATACATAAATAGAGATTTCCGTTTAGTTGAATTCCAAATCGATTTTTTTCAATAAATTTAATTTAAAGTCTTATAACTTCAGCTAGCGAAAATACGACCACATTGTAAGTGTATCGGAAAGTTATCACGTTACATCCACCGGGTGCGTTACGTCGTGCGGCAAAATAATATGTCGCAGTCGTCAAGTCTGTTTCGACATGCAATCATCTGTCATGTTACGCCCAAATTGGATTGATAGGTCGGTACGGAGCAGAGAAAAACACTTAAGTTAAACTGACGAAGCGACGAATGCGACAAGAGTTCAGTAGTTTGTGACTCAAAAACAAAACTGAAGTAGTTTGTGACTCAAGCTAATGTTGTTAAAAAATATGTATCAGCAAATGGCTGCAATTCATATTATGTTATGTTTATTTCATATTGAGGAGTACCCAAGCTATCATTCCGTGAAAAAATATCATTTTTTTACATTGTTACTTACGACCTATTATAAATTTGCTCCAGATAATTTTTTTTTACTAAGAAAACAAGTTAAATTTTAAAATAACGTTTGAGAGCCGTTTTGGACCGATTTAAACCACTAGTAAGGATACTGTTGAGCATAAACATGAGCATGGCGTATTGACCATCTATACTTTGCTACTCTGTGATTGATAGAAATCAGCTGAGAACCAACAGAACATTACTTGGGAGTAGTGAACTATTCTCAATGTGCAACCTCTGGTATCCTCATTTACTACTGGAACAAATATCTGTATCAAAAAAGTTGCAAGATCATTGGAGCAATCCATTCTATTCTATAATATTTATAGTTGACAATATTTTGAAATTAAATTCTGATGAAATCAAGAGTGTAAACAATACACATCAAACTATGTCTACGCAATTTGAGAGTGTGCGCATTTTAAAGGGTACACCCTTTAAGAAAGTGACCGTTGAGGAAAATGGCTAAAGTATTGTTCTTCGAAAGACCAGTCTGGCCTTCTTTATTTCTGTTCCCGTCATTTCAAACAGAAGGATTTGAAATGTATACAGTACCGACATCTGGCGTATTTTATCTCGAGAAGGTAAGCAGTGTTTTGATTCGTTCCAAAACTGTTCCATCGATTCGTCTTCCATAGCCAGACTAACTATCAGAACGGTATTGCGGGGTTAGCGAAATGCTCAAGCTGGTGTTGTAGCACAGCTGTTGGAAAAACGCTTAAAAAGGGAAATAATCGTATCATCTCCTGCGTTGCCGGCACACATCCTGCAAATTATGAAGCGGAATCTCACGCTCGTCCATGAAACCGAATTAAAATTCAAAGACGAGGAGACCAACCGAACTAACAGCAGTTTATATACAGTTCCATCTCTCAACGATGGTTCGTTAAATTGGTCAAGAAATTTAATTAAATCAGTTAAACTCACTATAAATGACCCACGAAATCGGGAGGAAATGCTCAGAAATGTTTGCCTGTCCTGCGCTGGGGTAGCTTGGTAAAAGATTATGGGCCTGATCGGATACTACCGTTCAAATGCCCTCCGCTCGTTTTCAACTTGCGTCTTTCAATTTCAAAGCCTGCCGTTACCCTATCGATACTATCAATACTTTCTCTTAATTTCTACTTGTTCTAGCAATAAATTACTGTCCAATCCTACAGTCCCCATGTTGATGGGAAATTATCTACTTCTGACAAATTTCATCAATGTTTACATTATTTTCGCTTCCAATATAAGCAAGCGTTGGGCCAGACCTCAAATAGACGTCATTGGAGCTAGGGGTCTATTTTTCACCTGCAAATGTTATGCCATACAGTATTTCTTACCGTGCTCAGCCAGTTATCACTTCGACAAAAAGTTTTCATAAAAGTTTCCAATGTCGCAAACGTAAACAATGACTTTTCCGCAAATTTCTCTAGAGTGCTAACTTAATCATAGTGAATTATGACGATGATTGTACAGAACAGGAGTTCCCCTTTATAATAGAAGTGGTAGTTTACTTGAGCGAGTTAGCATTTTCAAGAAATTCGCAAAAGAAGCCATTGTTTACGTTTGCGACATTGGCCCTTATGAAAACTCCATTTCGACTTCTAGATGCTCTCCCGTTTCCTTTTGCTCAAGTTATGAGTACAATTGTATACTTTATTTTAAGAGTAGGTCCACTTTTTACGATAATTGGGTATCATTGAGAGATAATATACAATTGTACTCAAAAATATAGCAAACTGAAACAAGAGTCTGAAAAACAAGTATCAAAACAAACCATTACACTAATTTTTAGGCCCACTCGTAAAATTCATCCATATCGACATCTGTAATAGTCAGGGATTCCAGATATACATACATGTCTTTATTTATACAGACATTTGATCATGCAAGCAGACCAAATACAGATTTACAGACATTATACAGATATTGAGATAAAGTTATAGATTTTTACAGATAACAGTATTCTTCAGTACCGAGCACTCGGCAATGAAGAAATCTTTAAGTCGCTGACGAAATAGGCCTATCTGTCATAGCTTTCTTAAAGTGGAATTTAACGGAATAGTGATGGTTTAAAAATAAGTTTTTTTATGCTATTAAAAATAATTAAGTGAAGTGTTAATTTGAATTTTCCTAGTTTTTCAACTACAAGCTTGCTTCGTAGGAAAAAAAATCTATATATCCTCATGGAAGAATTCATAGAAATTCAGGAAACTCCTCAGGTAATCAAGTTTATTGGAATGTAGTGGATCCAATATAACTTGCCAAGAATTCTATTTACTTAAAAGAGCAAGTAATTTAAAAGAAAACTTCAGTTAAAATTATAAAATTGAATGATTTGCGGAATTTATCAGAAGTCAAAAAATATTTAAGAATGGAGATTTAAGTTCAAAAATAGTTGAATTGTTATAAGCATGCATGCAATTTTCCTTGAAGTGATACCTTAGAATCTTTGCTGATATTCAACGATTATTTTTTTGTAAATCAGGATATTGAATGGTACCATGTACCTGTCGACATCTGTTGCAAAGTTTTTCCTAAATTTTTGGGAATTTATTCTGAATAAAATTATTGAATTGCTTTTTTTCAATTACTAAATAAAAAGAAAAAAGGAAAATAATAAGGAATGTGATTTTTTTTACCTATATAAAAAAATCAGACGTCGGAAAACTTCAGATAATTCTGTAAGTTCTCAACAAGAAAATTAAATAGGGTACGGGACGGGTTTTAAGCAGTTTATTCAGCATCTGGGACATTTGATGAAGCTGTATGTAATCTTTTATTTGAACTACCAACATTTAAACTAGAAAATAAGAAGAAAGATTAGTATTTTCCATTTAATTCCTATTACCTTTATGGCTTATCTCTACAGGTACGCGTATTTCATTTACAATGTGCAAACTTTTCAGTGTCGTGTACTAATACTCGACATTTAGACGCTATTCCCTCTGCTTACTCATGATCCATCGGAACATACCTTCAAAATCAAGCATTGAACTCAGACAATTTCATAGCTATGGAATAAAGTTCTCAAATGCAGGGACTTTTGCAAAGCATGCGGATTGCTTTTCGATCATGAAAATGTTTTCTTTAGCTCCGCAATCTGTACATAAAATAACAACATTGTATGAGTGCGATTCCGTGCATGTGTGCAAAAGCGAATGAAATTGGTTAGTTCACGATTTGCTGCGAACGTCAATTTTCTCAACCCGCTACTTCTTTTTACCCATCCGCTCTCGAAAACAATCAACCAAAACATGTCGATTGCTATGATCGCACACTCGTCTTCTAGCAGGTTATGAAACAGACGTTCATGGTCAAACTTTTAGTTTGTCATTGATCTTAAGAATGTCAATATGTATTTCTTATATCATTTACTCTCACGGAATGTTAGACTAAGCGACTGTTACAAACGGGATGCTTCGTTTAAAAACAAACAAATGTAAGAGACAGCAGGCTTCACGTTACAATACCGGTGCGCTATATCCATGGTTAACAAAGAAGAGAGGAAACATGGGCTTTTTCAAAAGCAACAGTGATACCAGAGCAGCCGCTCAACAGCGAAGCATTATTGCCGTTGAGTATAATTGGACAGCTCCGAAACATAATTTTTTAAATAGCATTTGATTGTGCCGGATGATGGACAAAATAATCATAAGTGTAGATCAACATCTACGGAATGGAATGGAAGACATATTTGACGTTAACGGTTACCTTTCTGGTGGAGGACGTCAAGTATCTAGTCTTCTGCCAGTCGTTGCCGTCCAGAGTCAAGTCGTCATCCATTATAAAAATTACGTTGCGCTTCGCCGAAAAGATGGCTTTCACTAGCACTTTCAGCCGCTCCATTTGGCTGATTGATAATGTTGTCAACTATTTACACGGTAAATCTGAAGTATGCAATTATGACTTCAAAGTAGGCACTTTGCTAGAAGACTGGAATTATGCATAAAATGCGAGGGGTACGCAACTGTGCGATTGCACATTGAATCGCTGCGAATCTTTATCAAATTCACATAAAAACCCATCGCTTCCATTATCGTCATTAATCGCAACAGTATTAGTAATCGCGAAATTCATCGCGTAATCGCGTCTCATCGTGATCGATCCTTACTCAAATCGTGAGCATTGATATTGATTACTGGCAGCCATGCCATTTCAATTCGAGCATCACTTTCCATTTCTGGCAACACTATCGAAATTTGTTTTGCATATTTCGAGCAGGTGAATCGAATAGCATCCATCAGTGCTTTCCGAAACAAAATCGATAGTCTAAAAGTAATAGGAATTGGTAAGTGTTTATGTTCCACCTTTGACGCCTGCCTGTATAGACGAACTTATATGCTAGTTTGTTTTGTATGAAGCTTTTCCAGATGGCGGAGCAACTGAAGGATCACGAGTGCACCGGGCGTAAATAAAAAACAGCATGCCTTCATTGTCCGAAGAGGTGCTTTCCAATTCCATGTCGCTCTTTGGAGGGGGAGGCATCATGGAAGAATTGCCCACCGATAAGTTGCTCTTCGAACCGAACAATGGTCCACTAGTAACGACCAACAATGACGGTATGACGCTGGGCGATAAATCTTGCAATGTCTTGAATGATCCGGATCCGTTTTGGATACAAGAAATAGAAATAGTGTTAGAGTATGAGTCTACCGTGCAACCCGTGGTGGTTGCCACACCCAGCGTCACAACAATTCCGAATTCTAACACTAATTCCAGCCAAGATATGATCACATATGTGCAAGCTGCTTATAGAAAGTAGCAAGCAGCAGCAGCATCGTATGTACTAAGTTTTTTTCCACACGGTCTACACCGTAATAAATCTGAAAATAAAGTAATAACGCAAACCAATCACAAAGGTCTGTTCTTTTCCAAACGATTATGTGATCCATTAACCTCGAGCTAGCCACGAGTAATTGGCATCCCTCTTTTACTAATAACAAAAAGTAAAATGTTTTGTACAACAATATTGAATATCGGCTCCGTAAAGTGTTACACACGCCTGAGCCTAACAAATAAACGAACTGATTAAAAAAAAAAAAAAAAAAAAAAAACCAATCACAAAAAGAGTTTTCCAATCAAACCAATTATTTCAGTTTTGACTGCCTACATGCCATCATCGAGAGCTGTGGAATTGCTGAGGAATCCAATCAGATGACGGCCTAATCGCCAAAAGCGTAACTTCTGACACTGTATCCGATCAAAATCAATAACGGCTGAATCACAGCAAATGCTGCTGGCGGTGGATCGGACTCCAGCGCAATTTATAGCGGGTTTCTCAGCCTGGAAGAACTCTCCTTCCTAAAAACTGCCGGTGCTGTTTTGGCCTCTAAAATTTGCTTTCCCTAGACGGTTGCTAATAACAACAGCAGTAGTACAGTGAGCAACTAACCCAGGTCAGATACCCAAGAGGGGAATGCGATAGAGTCTTTCCCAAGGTAATTGGTTTTTCGACCGCTGGCATTTGAGCCCCAAATAAAATACGCGGTGACGGGTTTACAAATAAACTAGCAGTTTGAATGTTTTCCCGGACAGATGGAAATGACAAGTCGGCTTTAACAGCTTGTGTAGCTAGTTTCTGCCCAGGATGTTATTATTGGAAAAAGTTCAGACAACTCGGTGAAGAAAACGAACTGCTTATCTTCTGAATTCAGCCATCCGTAAACGAGAGCGATATCAACTGCTTGATGTACTTGATAGACTTGTTCAGTACCAGCTCCCGGATCGTGTCGTTTCGCATATGCATGTACCATCAAGTGGTAGCTTTCGGAACACATGCGATGTTCCGTTGCAGCAATACAGGACACCCGGGATCTTGATTGAGTTCGCATTCATTACATTAGTTAGATTGTGGCACAGATCCGGTACTGAATTGTAACAACCTAGCTCATTGCTAGGTGGAAATAAAGTGGGACGACAGGATGTTGTTGATGTTATGAATTCTGCGGTTGTTGTTGTTGTCGTCGGTTGTCGGTTGTTGGGGACTGTGCCGATTTGGGTTCCGTAGTTTTGGTAGCCGTAATGAGTAAGGTAATGGATGGATATACTTCACCAATGGCTGATGGTGTCGTTGCGGTACTCTCCGTTGAAATTAAGTTTGATCCAACATCTGCAACTATTGGGCTTTAAACTGCGGCTGCAGCTACCGTGAGAAGCATCAGCAGCAGACGGTGTATTGTAGACCAAAAGGCGTGAAGATAGGGAAAACTGAATTGATGGCGACTCGCCTGGCGGGCTAAGGAGAGGAGTCAACAGAAACACAAAATCCGGAGTCGTTTTTCGTGCAATGACAGAAGACAATTTTATTGATGGAATGTTTGGAATCGCGAAATGTCATTTTATTTCTGGCAGTTCTCGTTGTCAAATTTTTCGAGCAGTTTGATGCTGTCAGTGATAGTTTTTATTCTGATCACATCGTCATCGCGCTCTCATCGCGATTGATCGTGCCAATCGCAAAAAAAATGCTTGCAGCGCAAAGAAAATCGTCATCATCGTGGAAATTCCCCTGTCAGGGAAACTTTATTTGACGCTCATCGTGGGAGTGACACCCCCCTCGATAAAATGCCTAAAACGGTTTTATGCAAAAATGCCTAAAAAGGTTATACGTCAAAAAGTGAATAAAAATTTGGCATATGCAGCATGTGAAAGAGAAGAAACTATCCATTTTTAAAATGTGATTGTGTTTAGGAACAGGGACTAATTCCCTGTTGAAAATAAAGATGAATAAGAAACATAAGCGTAAGCATACTAAGCAGAATTCCATAAGCGCCAATATCTTAAAACTTCGGATCTACTTTTTTCTGTAATCAATGACATTCCGTATCGATTTATCTCACAGCCCCGCACATGCAAATAAAATACATCATAAGGTAGGAACATGTTTCTTCTGGCTAGGATTGCTGATTTGCAAGAGAAAGTTTTCATTTCCGATTATAGTATTTTTCATAGATATAGATCAATCTAAATGATCTAATAAGTGCCTCTTAGCCGGTCTATGATACTGGATTTAGGTTTGGCTTGCAAGAACCCATGTTTTCATTATCACTATTTTTCCGGCAAAGCCAGTCAACTAGAACAAATCTATATTTCCACTTTGATTATAGCCTTGTTTTATTTTTGCTACTACACTGGAGTAAGAAAAGAACTTGAAAGTATTCATTTTTTGGGATTAAAAAGTAGGCATTTTTTGACGTATGGAGGATGTTCATTAAAATGCATAGAATGTAGTCAAAATATTACTACCTTAGAATTATCGTGAACTGTACACACTACACGGAAGAAAAAAAGTACCCATTTGAGCAGTTGCGTGTGGGAAGCCAATTTAGGGTATAGGTATGGTAACCGATCCGTTGGGTATAAATAACTAACTTGTGGGTAAATTCTACCCAAAAGTAAGTTATTTATACCCAACGGGTCGGTTAACATACCTTTACCCAAAATTGGCTTCCCACATGCAACTGCTCCAATGGGTACTTTTTTTCTTCTGTGTAGGGTTGCTACGATTGGCAAAAAATAGGTGAATTCACCATATGCTTGGCAGGATAATCGCATGCAGAATCGCTTAAATCAGTCTATTTTGAATAAATACGTGAATTGATACAAAATAAGAAGGGCCTTAAGAATATGTGTAAATTTGAAAAAGCCAATTTTTTGACAAAATCCTCAATACAGACAAATACAGACATTTGTGAATGTACCTTACAGACATTTTTAAAAACTACCTGGCATCCCTTTTAATAGTAAAGTAACTGTCCAGCAAAGTGAAAGTCAACTCGACTTCTACAACCGGCCCCTACTTTGGAAATGGTCATCTGCGAACCGAGTTAGAAAATGCTTTAAACTAGAGTTATTTTTCGTTCATTTAATGAAAATCTAAAATCTCCCAGCAGAATAAAATTGAATTATTTTCATAGCACGTATGGTATAGTCTTTCAGTATAACCGCCACACCAGCCCGGTTGACCTTTGACAGTGTTCATCGCATCGGCACCAGGTTCACGGTGAACGGGCTGTCGGGTTTCCTCCTATCGGTCTTACGGAAGCCACTCGGTATCCGGATGCTGGGGCATGGTGAGTTTTTTCCGCCCTACGGCCACCGGAGG